>JAGPOW010002149.1:4461367-4476168 GCA_030014935.1 Caiman crocodilus | reverse complement strand
CACACACACACACACACACACACACACACACACACACACACACACACACACACACACACACACACTCTCTCTCACTCTCTCTCTCTCTCTCTCTCTCTCTCTCTCTCTCTCCCTCCCTCCCTCCCTCCCTCACTACACACACTCCTTTCTGCTCCTGGCCCTGAGGTACAGCCCCATGTTCCCGCAGTCCAGTGATACAGCCAGGAGCCATGTAGTGCTGGAGCAGCCAGCTGACACACAGACAAGCAGTGAAAGTAGCTGCAGGCAGATGCTTCTGGTTGTGGGGGGCAGTGATTGGGCAGGGCCAGAATGGCCTTGCTGCTGGGTCCTGCTGGCTTTCCCTGGGTCCTACTGCCCCATCTCCTGTCATCTTTGACAGGCAGCCAGGAGCAGATAAATATAATTTTTTAGGGGCCCCATGGGCTGGACACAATGGCCTGGCAGGCTGGATCTGACCCATGGGCCATATTTTGCCTGCCCCAATCTAGAGTGATTTATCCCCTGTTCATTTCCCTCCCTGCCATCCAAACCCATTTATCCTGGCTTCAAGCCCCCCTGACAAATCAACAGTCCCAACAATCCCCCAATGTGCACCACTGGGCCTTCCAGCTTTTTTAGGCTCACTTTAACAGCTTATTTGCAACACAAATGTGATGTCCACATCTCTTACAAAATGAGAAAGCCAAGCACTCCTTGCTAAGGGCAGTATTACAGTTGCCTTCCCCTAGGAGCTGCGAATTTCTGTTGTGATGCTCTGCCTAATTGTCTTTCCCAAAGAGCAGAACCCTGTGGGTAGGACTGGATGGGGGCAATAAGATACATGTTAATTAGGGCTGTGCAAAATTTTGATGGGTGTTTCATTTCAAAGCTGTTTAAACACATTTCAAGCTTGAAACAGCAAAATCAAAACAAAACAAAAGGCTTCAAAAGCTCTGAAATGAAACCAGGGCACTTGAAATGTTTCAAAAATTTCAAAACATTTCGAGTTTCCAGGCCAGGCTTGCTTGCAGATAAACAGAAACTAAGGAGAGGGAGGGGGAAGAGGGAGGAAGAATGCTCTGATATTGACTGTGTAGCTGGTCAGTGACTGTGATCCTTCCGTGAGGTCCCTTTCAATCAAAAAAGTATTGTTTGAACTGAGTTTTTTCTGTGCCTTCACACTTACAAATGACACCCGTTTTCCTCTGAACAAGTTGAGGTGCAGTTTCCCAGAAACCCCTACATCTATCTCCTTGAAACTTGACAGGTTTTGTGGCTTGAGCAGGGGCTACCATCCCTGCTGTTTTCATTTGAATCAGGAAAGAAATGACAAAGTTAGAGAAATTTTTATCATTCCACATTATAGCCTATGGGCGAAATGTCAAAACACATCGAAACAGCTTAGACGAAACAAAACGGAACAGTACTTCGAAACTGAAAAGAATCACTGTCCCTTCAAAACGGCAAAAAGGAAGTTTAAATGAAATGGTGCTGTTTCGCATAGCCCTAATTGTTAATATCAATGTAATGAAAGAATATTCTGTTCCTCTTGAAGTTCAAAGAAACTTTACTACTTTACTTTACTATGACTTACCATTCCAGCCAGGAAGGATTGCCTGAAAATGAAGAGCTGTTAAAGGAGGAAAAAAAAAAAAGGCAACCATACTATCTACAGAAGTAAAAGATCCCATAAAGCAAGAGAAAGGCAAATGGAGGTCTTGCTTCCCTGATTAAGAATGATTATATATGACTCTCCTCCTTGCATGCTTTAAAGAGATTTCAGTGCTTCTGTGAAGGCTTGCCTGGGGCAGTTCTTTTTTCATCGCAAGCCATTTCTGAGCTCAGGTCATTATTAGATCTGCTGTAGTGGGGTTGGATTTAATTAGATTATTAGATCTGCTGTAGTGGGGTTAGAAACCTGAATACTTGCAAAATCTTTCTTTTAGTCCTGCTAGGGATCTGATAGAGAGGGGAGTTCTTGGATAGTGATCAGAGTGGTTCTTAGCTAGTGATCAGTCTCTGCATGGGCAAAAAAGGAGACTTGGACCAGTGAATCCAAGAATCTGGGAAGGAATCTTGCCTGGAAGTTCTGAAAAAACAACTTCCCAGATGCTCCTGAACTTCACCAGCATTTTAGTGAAGATAACAGGAAACGTAGAAGCTGAGCTTTAGAGTACAGGCATGGGCAAATTGTGTGCACCGCTGTGTAACTGTTTAGTAAGCAGGCATGCAGAAGCCAGACCATGCAGAGGCACACAATTCTGGGGCTTCAGTGTTGGATGCTGGATTTGAAATTGCTGAAGTGACTTGGAAAATGTTTACCCTCTGTCTATAGGACATAAAAAAGTTACTGGCTGTGCTCTTTTAACAACTGTATTCCATTAATGGGATAAGTATTGCTTTTAAACAGGACCCATTCACTGCAATCACACCAACACAAGACATAATATTAAAATGTCCCTAGCTGGAAGGGATCATAGCCTGCTCCACTCTTCTCTCAGATCCTAGGTTGTCTCCTTTGCTGCAATATCTAAGCTGTGTAGCATCCATCAAAGTAGTGAGCTGAATTCTTTACAAGAGGGATGTCATTTATGCTTATTTTTCATTGTAGACCTCCTCCCCGTCCACTAGCCCAGCTTCATGTGTGTACCTTGGTCACAATTCTCTCCGTAGAAGCCTGCAGGACATTCTTTCTGACACTCTCCGCTCACGTGGTCACAGGCCACCCCAAGGTGGCAGTTACAGTTGTTCTTGCAGCCAATCCCATAATAGCCAGCATCACACTCTATTAACAATTGGAAAAAAGAAAGCATTTCATGTGAGCAGGCAGCTTGGGGAATGAGCACTAGGCTCCAAGCACCAGAGACTGCTCTGCTGAGTGCCGACATCCAGATTTCAGCATCTTGCCAGCCTGACATCGAAAGCCTGGCCGGACTGAGGCCGTAGCAAACAAGGACAGAAAGTTTGTACTCAGAGACAGCAGTGCAACACCCGACACTTTAGGGGACTGAGGCTGTCCACAGGACCTGCCCCAATCAAACTACCAGGCTGTGCTTGCACAGAGACACAGCAGTGCCTGGTTTTTCACCAGAAAATGAGTGAGAAGGTGTGCAAACCTTCAGGAAGTACTCCCCTCAATGCCCCCTGATGCCTAAGCACTTACTGATCTGACACCTTTTGCCGTGGTAGCCAGGCTTGCATCGACAGGTGCCATCCTTCTTGTCACAGTCCTGAGTATTTTGCTGCACACAAAGGCATTCCTCTGAGCAGCCAGGGCCATAAGCCCACTTGGGACAAGCTAAACACAATGGAAAACAACTGGTAAGTGCTTTTAGCAATTGAACACAGTCCTCACCCAGGTCTGAGTCTGCTCAGAGGGAACCCAGAGAGGGACCTTAGTCTAGTGCTAATGGGGGGACAAACTCACCTAGATGACAGTATCTCCCATACAGGCCCGTATCACAGAGACATGCCCCATAAATCCGATGGCACCGGCCTCTATTAGCACAGTTGCATTTCTTCCTGCATTGTTTCCCAAAGAAGCCCTTAGGGCAGCCTAGGAACAGAGAGACAGCCTCTGATGAGAACAATCAGCATCTGAGCACCCATCATTGACAGGAGCACTCACAGCAGAGCTTGCCAAGAACATGACTTGGTCACAATCAATGCCCAAAGATAAACTGGGACTGCAGGCAAACAGCAGAGCCAGATTGGAAAGAAAGGATGGATTACATTTGTGACCATGGATGAGATAAGAGTTCTCTGCAAGAAAAGATATTGATACAAGTAATAAAAACCTCAGGCTCTTTCAGTTGGTGTAGGGGTCAGAAAGGCTAGACTTTTTTCACACTCATGTTAATAGGCTTACAGCATTAAAATGCATTTTGGCTGTCTCAGGTATTATTAGCCAACACAACATACAGGATACTGGAGGTGATGGATATCTCTGATCTGAAGTAGCTCATCCTGAGTTTCAGGTCACTGACAGACCACTATGAAGACAGAACCATGCTTTGAAAATGCAAACAAGTAAAGAAACCTGTTTGCCAAATAATAATTTGTCTCTGTAGCCCCTCTCACCTCACTGCCCCCTAAGTGCTTCGTAACTAGAAACATACATAACTGATGAAATGCGGGCACTGAGGCAGAAGCACCAGGTCTGGAGTAGAGGCCACTGGGAGAACAATGCCTTGTGGTTTTTTCAATGCCCACTCGGAGCAGGCAATATCTCTACCAGCAAACCGCATGGGACCTTCCTCCCACCAAGTATCTGCACCTGTTCCTGCCCTGGAAGACCACAGCCAATGTATTATTCCAAACAGTTTGACTTTTTCTACATATCCAGAAAAGGAGAGTACTGTGCCATCATTGCTGATCACTTACAACAACACTAAGGGAAAAAAGCTGATGCCTACTTTCTTTTATGCTAAAGAACTTACTATTAGAAGCATATGCCAAACACCCTGTGTCAGCAGACACTTCAGCCAGCACGGGTATAAGTCGCCCAACCCTCCTCCCATCTGATAAGGATATCAGACAGTCTAGGAGCAAGAAATGTCAGCCAGCAATATATGCCAGGTCCTTTCTGTTTGCTTTAATCCTGCCTTCCTACTTTCTTGTGGAGCCCCTCCGTCACCTCATTCCAAAGGGGGAAAAAGTTCTGGGTGCCCCCTGGACTCATTTCTACTTTACATCACCGCCTCCTCTCATAATGGATTCCATATGTTCCTAACCATTGGGGTGAGGTCATTCTGAGTGAACTTCTTATTGGCTCCTTGTTTCCATGGTTTTCTCTTTCTTCCTTTTTTTTATTACGTTCCCTACATTTTAACCCTTCCAAAGTGAGAAGCAAATGAATACACATCCATATCAATGCCCTGATCCTGTCTCATGAGCTCAGGCAGCCACTATTATCAAAACTTTATTGCTGTTATCAAAACCTTTATCAAACTTTTTCCTTCAATGACACCTAAAGCTCACTTCTTTGGTCTTCTAAAAATTCGGCATTTGGTCCCTTCATGAGTCTGTGTCCTCCTAATGGTCAGTTCCCATCACACACACTGCCCCAGAAGCTCCTTCCTGAGCTGCTAAAGCTGAAATATTACTTAGAAATGCAATACAGTCCAGGGTTCTTTGCATATTAAAAAAAACAAGAAAAATTTCCCAAACTCAGGACGATGTGGTACAGCATAGCAGATGGAACCTGGGCACTGGTCAGAATCACACACAGTGACGGTCTAAACCAAAGGGTTAAATGGTACCAGGTCAAACTGGGACAGCCACATGGCGGTGCATGCCCCATGATAATGCTCTGATGTGCGAGGCACTAGCATGACCATTGGCTATGGTCTCTGTTTATCAGGTCTCACTGTGTTGTGTACGTTCTGAAGCAAACAAATGGCCATGCATGCTCCAGGAATGAGACTCATAAGCAACTAAGCAATGATGTTCTTCCTCTTGTTCTGGCCCAAATTTCTCTAAAACTCATCTAATTGCAAGAAGCAAACAAGCAAAACAGCAAGGCAGGGACAACATCTAGCACTTGTGACTTCTGCTCTCTCTCCACGTGTGCTGGCCTGGTAAAATGCCTTCCTTCTTCAATGTGCTTTATAAACATGATCTCATTAACCAGCATGACCTCTCGCATAGGTCAGTGTCAATGTTCTCATTATGCAAGTGAGGACGCTCAGACAGAGAATGCATCTGTCTGCCCGCAGTCACCCACTCAAGGTAGAGATGTGGGCTCCAGACCCCCTCACCTTCATCTCACAGCTGAAAGTTTACACCCACTTTAGTCCCAGCCCTCCTTAGGCTGTGCATGAAGCATTGTGTGTTCACATTTATGTGCGAGTACATGGACTGGGCCAGGTTACGGCCTCAGTTCCATGACCCCACATACAACCCTGCAGGTCTAACCAAATCTCAGTTGGGCCTGATGTTGCTACTGAAGTCTGTTACAGTCTCCCCAGGGAATAAATCTTTCTGTCCACAAGCAGTCCCCTCCCAATGTCACCCTCTGGAAGGGACAAATGCAAAGAGTGGCTCTCATGGCTGCATGGAGCAGGATACTAGGAAGCTTGCTCATACCATCCTCACACAGTTCTCCACTGACCCCGGGTGGGCAGCGGCAGGTCCCCGTCATGGGATCACATGTGCCTCCATTCTCACAGCGGCAGGTGAAGTTGCAATTTCGACCAAAGGTGCCTTCAGGGCAGGCTGTGGGGAGAAGACGGGCAGAGGGGAGAAAGGCAATGTTACCCATGTAGGAGGTCCTCAGGGCTCTCCAGCTTCCAGGCTCCTTCCTGGGGAGCCAGAAGTCCTGACTCTTAGGACCCTGGCTAAAGCAAGGGCTTCCCAGGCTGCCAACTGCTCAGCTTTTGAGGTCTGTGCAGATAAGGCAGCTGCTCTGGGAGTTTGAAAGCTTTAAGTTTCTTGAGCCTTGCATGATCTGACTGGTGGAGCTGCTCCCAAAGTGTGGATCATGGAAACCCTGGCTTCCCAGACCAGTGGCAGTCCTTCCAGCAGGCTTCTGAGGAGCTGAGCGGGGGAGCAGATAGGAAGATACCCTTGTTCTGTTGAAAGATTAGCCAAAAGTGCCTTGGTGAAAGAATCCACTTTTGATGAATTACCATTTTCCAACAGACACAAGGCCACATTACAGGTTTTGGCATTAACTGACAGTCAGCTGCTTGCCTCCTTTCACCTCCAGGTCAGCTATGTCCTTCTCCCCTTCTTGCATTAACCTGGTCTCCTAGGTACTGTATCTGAACCAAACTAGAAAATCTCCTGGGCAGGGATTTTGTTTTCTGTGGCTCAGCATACCTCTTCAACAACATCAGCAATGAGAATGAGCTAAAAATTTCAACTGACATAACTATTACATAAAAAAACATAGCTGAAGTAGAACAAGGTTCAGAGGTTTGGTTCTCTTCAGATGGCCCCAACTGCTCCACTTTCTTCTCCACTTCTCTTCAGTGACCTCACCACCCTACACGAAGGAAAACCCTGGGGAAATGAGCTCTTTTGGCTCTACATGCCCTTGCTGAAAGATATGAGTTGTGGGACAACAAATCCTGAAATCCAGCTGTCAAAGATAGAAGTGAGATTCTATCACTTTTTATTCATTGTTATGCATTCTTCTCTGCAGTTCAAAGGTCTGAATCTTGTTGAGGTTTCCTAAAAGGACTTAATTAGGAGTAAATTGGCCTAGGGATCATGGAATTCTGCTAATGCTTGCAAGTATGAACCTAGTCTTTCCTTACAATAGCCTGAATATACAGTTACAATCAGTAGGTTAAGACACAAAGTGGGATTTGGTTGGGGAGCCAAAATTTGACAGTGGTATCTCAAACTGAAATTGTAGATAACAACTAATAGCCTACTTTGGAAACAGGCATCAGATAACCAGGGTCAGTTCTGCCTAACCTCTAACAGGCGCAAGGGAAATGAATTTCTTTGCTTAAACAGCCAACAGCTTTCAAGCCAGAAGCTCAGTGAGGGAGAAGAAGAATTTAAAGGAGTCCCATCTGAGTCTTAAAGAAGGTAAAATGCCTAATTCACTGCCAATAGGTTTATGTGCACAGTCTAGGCGCTGAGCTCAGATCCAATGCCAAATACACACACTTGCAGGCTTGGACTGTAGACTGAAATCCCTGAGGATCTATAGGATAACAAGGTATGAGGAACTTTACTGGGGATTTTGTCTGGTGACTGGAGCCCAGGCTGTGCCAATATAAACCCAAAAAAGACAGGCAAATGGGCTGGCTATTTGCAGCTGGCTGGGATTTTGTATTCTCACTATTCTTTGACTGGCTTTTGAAAAGGACATTTAACAGACGTGAAGGCCCCCCCAGTCTCTCCCCTAGCCCCTACTGTCTCTACTGTCCCTCACTCTCATTGCACAGGATCCCACTCCAGCCTTCTGGGCAGTCACAACCAGTGCGCTCCTCATTGCACGCCCCGCCGTTCCTGCAGTCGTCACACGTCAGGCTGCAGTCATTCCCAAAGGTGTCTTCCAAGCAAACTGGAACAAGAGCAGGAGACAAGGACATGGGATTTTATATTCTGCTTCACCAACCTGTGGAGGGCAGCTGAGCAGTCAGACCCACAAGACTCAAGAACATAACATCTGCTGCAAACATCCAAGCATCATGGGACTCAACGGAGCTGGGGGGGTCAAGGGGAGTAGGTCAGGGAATGCACACCAGAGCACAGAAATGATCTATTGTTTGAGACTGCTCTTGTCATTACTAGTTAGACCCTTGAGTTTCTGGGGTGAATTCCTGACAGTATTGAAATCAGTGGGGCCAAAGGTCTCACCCTGGGTGTCTCCTCAGAGGTGACATATTATGCACTTGAATTTGCAATAGTAAAAATGGATGTTTCATTTTCTTCTTCTGGCAATGAGCCAGCATGCTGAGATAAGATTTTAACTATAAACAGCTGAAGACCTTAAGGAAAAAATTCTCAGCCCTGTTTTATGAATGTGCATGCTCAGATTTTAATAATATAATTGATAGTATCTGTAGAACTAAGGGGGGGCTAGTTTTCCATTTACAAACAATTATTAATCAATGCCAATTGAGCTCAGCTCCCCAACCTGTGTGGGTTAAATAGAAACTGCTTTCCCCACACTATGCACAGTAATGCAGTCTCTGTGCAGACAGAGTCACCTGAATGTTGAACGTGTAACTTGGCCCCAAATGTGCTAATACTACTAAAGGCATCAATGAAGTGATTTGTCACATAGCTTTGCTGCCCACCAAATTTTTCTGAAAGCGTGTGCTCTCCTCTTGCTTCCATCTCTTCTTCCTCATACTCATAGTCTTCCTCAAAGAGCTGTGTGAGTTCATCACGCAGGACGGCGACATGAGGGAGAGGGTACGTAATGAGGCGCTGACCATCCAGAACTTCTATGGAGTCACCTAGAGCTGGAGAAACAGCAAACAGCTCTATCCACATCACGAGTCAAACAGGAGCGGCCCAGACAGGGGGGAAGGAGTCATGAACTGGAGAAAAACTACACTAGGGAAACAGCAGAAGATCTGACTACAGCTGATGGCTCTGTATTGACTTAGTGCTTTAAAGAGGCACTCTTTTTTTCCTGTGATCTACAGGCAAATTTGGGGGAAATTGAGGAATATGATTTATTCCTTCCTTCTTTCTACTTCTCCCATTTCTCCGTTCTCTCCCATGTTCATTTTGGTTAGTCTAGAAACCCACATCATTCCTACCATCCAAATACCTTAGAAAATCTAAAGAAAAAGCTAATATTTGATATATTTACAAGGAGAGCTGATTTGCCAGGAGACAGCTAAATTAAACAGTCTGACAACTATTTTGAGCAGCTGCAAAGTTACTTTTACTGTTAATTTAGTTTTTATAACCTAAATACAACCACCTTGAAATATCCAATAAAATTTGTTTCTTACAGAAAGTGAAGTGAAAATGGGTTGGCTAAAATTAAACTTCAAGATGCTTGGCAGTCCATCTCATGTTTGTTAACTGTTTTCTCAACCTTTTCTGACCTCTGCACAGCATTTCCGCTGCTACCAGGACCTGCGCCATCATATAGCAAAGAGAAAATCCTCTAAAGCCAACTACCACCTCAGTGTGTGCCCAAATCCTATAGACTGGTTTGAAAATCTCAACCCCGAGGGCTCTGGTAGGAGGTAAGATTCATGACAGCAAGGAAATAGTTTTCTTGATGTCTTTGTAAACTGCAGAGGGTTCACAGGAGCAGCTGATGTCAAGAATGATGGCTTTCTCCACAGCTCCAAAGGGTTCAAAAAAAGGGGTTACATTTCTGCTATGGTATGCAGGCAAAGCAGTCAATACAGGCATAAACATGCATCCCTAATGGAAGGCATGTGTCTAAATCTCCTACGCTGCTTCAGAAATCTCACTCTGGATCTCTCTACAGCGATAGCCCTTCACTCAAAGTGAAAGCAGTGCAAAGGAGAGAAAAGGGCAAGAAAGAGTATGTACATTCTCACTTTGTATAATTCCCTAATTATCTCTAGAAAATGAGATGCCACTTACAAATACAGCTCCGCCGATCTTCATCCAACTTGTAGCCAATCTGGCAGCTGCACTGGAAAGAACCCACCTGATTCTGACAGGTATGTTCACACCCACCATTGTTTGAGGAGCACTCATCCACATCTAAAAGCCACAAAAGGGAATATTCTTGTAGGTTCCGATCTGAAGAGGAATTGGTTCAGCTCAGACACCAAGGTCCACCTAAAACTCAGAGGTCGATGACAAGTCTCATTATTTCTTTCTAAATTGAAATGAACTTTGTGCTGAGGAAAAGTGCAGGCTGATGGCTTGGGGGACTGCAGTCTTGTTTTCATCATGCCTTTGAATGGATTTATACCAGCCATTCCTCCTACCTGAAGCATTTTATTTACTCTGCAGATCCTCACAGATAAACAGATATCCTCTTAATTTCTCTCTTCTCTAGACAGGCAAAATGTCAAGCATTAGCAACAGAATGGCAAGCATTGGTGGTTCAATGGTAGAATTCCTGCTTGCCATGTAGGAGACCTGGGTTCAATTCCCAGCCAATGCAGTTACTGTAGGTGAATGCTTTGTGTATGTTTGCAGCTGAAGGTAGTCCTCCACAAAAATACTCACTTGTAACTTTCCCTCATTCCTTAATGTCTCAGGTTACAAATATATCAGGGGCTAGGTGAACAGCTAATTACCAAATGCTCTAAGTGAAAGCCAGGAGCAGCAGTCATGAGCTGTTAGAAGAATTTTTCAGACTGGATGCAAGAAAAAACTTCTTTACAGTTCACATGACCAGACACGAGTCGTGTGGTGCAGGCACCTACCCTGGAGATCTTCAAAAGGAGACTGGACGCACACCTTGCTGGGATTATTTGAGCCCAGCAGTTTTTCCTGCGCAGAGCAGGGGGGCTGGGCCTGATGATCTCATGAGGTCCCTTCCAGCCCTAAACTTCTGTAAAAACTGTAGGTATTTCTTTTAAAATAAACAAAGCTTGTAACAAGTGAACCATGGTTGTTTGACAATAAGTTTTAATAATCAGTTCCACCATTTCCTAGCCTGAAGATACTGGGCTAACTGGATACTCTTTTAGTTGGTAATATCAAATGGTGTTGAACTACTATGCTCAAGACAAACCAGGGTATAATTAGGAAGTGCAAACCCCCCACATTACACCTGCTTACTGTACTCACTGGCTAAATGAGCTATTCAGACAGAACTAATGGGAAAGCTGACATTAGCTAGGAGGAAATAATTGGAAGAACTGCCAAGCGATTTAGGGTTATTTGGAAGGATGACATACTTTTTCACTTAAGAGTTTGCATGAGTCATGTTCTTCCCAATTATGGTTTTATATGGTCACACAGGTACTTGCCTGGGCCACTTCAGTGCCAAAATTATTAAGAATACTATCCATTTACATGCAACAGAAAATGACAGTTGCATGAATCATTGGTAGAGATGGGTCCAGACTAACATGTCTGATCTTTGGAAAATTCTGGGAAAGATTCAAGCTTTGCTAGTAATGCTTGTTAATGTTCTTTAGTTGATTTTATGGAGCAGCTAATTTGTGTCTGGTTCACATGTTTGGTTTTTCTCTTCCTCCTAAAAATCTAAGACAAACTGATAAAAATAAGCTCCCAGATCCCACTCAGCAGTTATCATTAATTTACCATAACTGTAAGCCCAAAACAAGAGGATGAAAGGATGAAACAGAGTCGGGGCTAGAGCCTATCTCACCCATGGTCTCTCAAGTATTGGTGCTTACCATCACAGCCACAGCCATTAGTGTGGAGCCTGTAGCCAGCATAGCAAATGCATTCATAGCCACCAGGGGAATTGCTGCAGTCCTGCTGACAACAATGGGAGCCGCTTTCACATTCATCAATATCTAAATAAAACAAAACAGAGGACATTGGTTAGTAGGAGTTCCAGAAAGTGTCAAGGAGAGCTGACACTGTGTATTTGTTAACACCTTTCTAGTTGCAGTTTAGCAGACATAGCTCTATTCTCTGGCCCGTGGTTTTGCTTAAAGGCAACCTGCAAAACATCAGTTACACAAAAGGCTCTGAGATACAAATTCAGTCCCAGAAGCTACAGGCATGAGGGCCATGGAGAGTGTAGGTACATAGCTGCACACTACAGTTAGTGTAACTGGAATGAGAATGGTGTGACTGTAAAAGTGTGTTTTGGACTGCCAAGTGGTCACAAGACAAGTTGGGAGAGGTACAGGCATGTGTGTATATACGTGTATGTAATATATATATGTGTGTGTGTATATATATATCTGTAAGAATAAATATTTTTGCAAAAAAATAAATAAATCAGGAATTAGCAAAGAATACAGTCTAAAACAAACTGTGTCCTGCTTTCCCCTTCCCTGACGCAGAAAGTGCTGAGCTAATGCCCCTGCTTCACACCAACCCACAACAGAGTAGGAGGTGCAGTGGGTCAGGCCAAGAAGCCTGAGCCCTAGAGGCCACAGATAAGGAAGGGAAAGAAAGAGTTAAATCTGTTAGAGATGCCATGTTCCATCTGGATTCTCCAGCTGTTGTATCTCTCCAAGAGCTTTCTGTTTCTCAACTAAGTCTTAAATAGTCTGCAAGAGGTAAGGATTTCTTACCTTCAGAGGCAGATGGGAGAGAGGGGCAGTGGAGCAATTGCACCTCCCCTACCCTTTAATTCCTGCTTTACCCAAACTTTAAAACCAAAGGCTAGCTGCATTTCTAGTCAGGTAGTGCTGAGAGCGCCAATTGATTTCTAGCATCTCCCTGACTCCTGTTAATGTCTCTCCACTCCACAGGTGTTAACATCCCTCTCCCCTTTCTAATGGTCCTGATGTTTCACTATTCAAATTATCCTTTCTTCTGCAGCCCTTTCTTGTAATGTCTCTTTTCTATTTTACAGCCCTGCAAACTGTTTAACTCTACTTAGGAACCTTAACTTGGGCACAGTAATATTAACTCAGGTGTAAAAATAACTGACAGGGAAGTATTGGAGGCAATGTCAAGACCCTCAAGCATGCTAGATTTTGTTTTATGAAACTGAATAAGAGATTTAACTTTAACTATAATGACTACAGCATTAATGATACAATATTCTGTGACTACTTTTGCCTATGCTTCATTTTTTTAAACTTTATATATACTCTAGGAAATTAGTGCACATTACAACATTTGCTTTTTGCTTTGATCTTAAACTGAATAATATAGTGCTAAGTCCCTACTGTATAAGTAAAGCTTCTAGTTTCTCTTTAACAGGAGAAACATATGTTGTGTTATATGGGATGATGTGCCACACCATGTGCACCCTTTTTCAAAATCCTAGATTTGCCCATGCTTAGGGAGATAACTTGTATTGGACCAACTATGTAGTTGGGATAAAGTCAGACAAGCTTTCAAATGCAAGACATTCTTCATCAGGTCTCTGCTTACAGGAAGCCAAGCACTGCAGCTTCCTGTGATCAGATACCTGATGAAGAATGTCTTGTGTTTGACAGTTCATCTAACTTTATCCCAGCTACATAGTTGATCCAATACAAGATATCACCCTACAAAATCCTTCCCTCTCGTAATTTATGGACCATGATGGCAACAACATCATTCTTACACTACTGTTAAATAGTCTGGGAATGTTTTAAAAAGGTTTTCAGGGCTCATGGTCATAGGCGGAGGCAAAAAAAAGTCTGGGGGGGGAGAAGGGGACTGAGCATAGCCCCCCACCATTGGAAAGTCTGCAGGGAGTGGAGAAAGGGCCACGGGGGGAGGGAGCAGCGTTGCCTGACACTGCAATGGACCTGGCTGCTTCCCAGCCCCGGATGCACTGGCCTCAGCCCCGGATGCACCCACTCCACTCGTGGGTCAGCCTTGGCTGCATCACCGGGCCAGAGGACTCCACACCTCCCTGCTCCAGCTGCTTTGAAAGTGGCGGGCAGAGCTATGTGCATCCCGCTACTGGGTGAGCTGAGCAGTGAGGCACATGGCATCATGCTGTGCTGCTTTCAAAGGAGTGGCAGCAAGGTGCCACGGAGGCAGGAAGTAGAGTGCAGCTTGCAGCTGCAGCCTGCCCTTGCCCCATGATCAGGGGGCCACATGCTCCCCAGTCCCCTGTGGCTGCCCAGCACCATGCTTCTGGACAAGGTGCCAGGCTTCGACTGTCCCACGACCCAGCCCAGCTGAGGCCCGATTCACCGTGAACGGAGCCCCAGCCAGGCCAGGTCATGGGACAATCAGAGCTTGGAGGCTCATCCAGGAATGTGGCACAGTGGAGCCCAGAGGAGGGTGGAAGTCCCTCTTCCCCATTTGGCCCCCAGTGGTGCACACAGTGATGGCAGCCACCCACCTATGCCCCTAGACAACTCACCAGACTCTGACTGTCCCATGACCTGGCCCAGCCGGGCTCCATTCATGGTGAATGGGGCCCCAGCCAGACTGGATCCTGGGATAATCCCCACAGTGCAGCAGGGAGTGGGCCAGGGGCCAGGCTTTACCCTGCCCTTACCCTACTCTCTCCTGCACTGTGGAGGCCTCGATCCATCCTGACTCCTCCCCAAGCCCAGGGTGATATAGAAAGAAAATTAAGAAAAACTTACCTGCCTGTATGCAGCTGGGCTGGCTGTGAGTGTGCAGGGTATCTGAGTGTGTCTGCCCCTCCCCCCGATGCAGCAGCCCGTGGCCAGGCTGTCCTAAAGCAATGTCTGCTGTTTCCCACCATTTGAGGGATCTGACCCCCATTAGCCCCCCAACCTCTTCTGCTGCCTATGCTCGTGGTAGAGGTAATATCTTTTATTAGACTGGGGTGGGCAGAATGC
>JAGPOW010002149.1:4395355-4443323 GCA_030014935.1 Caiman crocodilus | reverse complement strand
GCTATTTACCAGAGTGCCCCTGGGAGTAACTAAGAATAATGGGTGCAAACTAGTGGAGAGTAGATTTAGGTTAGACATTAGGAAGAAAATCTTCACAGTATGGGTGGCCAGAATCTGGAATGGGCTTCCAAGAGAGGTGGTACTATCACCTACCTTGGAAGTCTTCAAGAGGAGGCTAGATAGTCACCTGGCTGGGGTCATCTGACCTCAGTCCTCTTTCTTGCCAGGGGCAGGGGGTTGGACACAATGATCCTTTGTGGTCCCTTCCGACTTTACAATCTATGAATCTTTACACTAAGAACATGCTTAAGTGCTTGGCTGTATCAGAGCCTTATGCCACATACTTTGAGAGAAGGTGACAGAGCCCGAAGCAGACTCTGGAATCCTGACTCAGCTTCTCCTGTTCTAAATTCTTTCACACACATATATTGTTTTTTCTTTAAAATCCACCTACATTTCCATTAAGGAGAAGAAGAACATTTATTAAAAACAAATGCCATCAAGGCAGCATTCACTGTGGGTTTTAATTTTAAGAAATTCACAGAAGTCATCCTTCATGGTACAGATAAGGGTTAAATTTTCAAATACAGCTCAACTCTCCATTCAGTACTTGCAATTGGAAAACAAAGATCTGAGAAACGGCAAGCCGTGCACACAATTACCTCTTCTGTGTATGCCATTTAAGTACACACAGATCTGCAGGATGCAATCTTTCTGTTCAGTCAAACAAATCCTGTAAATACTTGATTTCTACATCTAAATGATATAAATAGGAATACACTGTATAATCCCAAACCAACTTATTCTAATCTCAGACAATTTCCAGAAATACGTTGTGCACTAATAAGGACCATCTCTCTGTGTTACAGGCCAAAAAAAGCAACTGGCTCAGATTGCATCCCTTATTTTAGAATGGAGGACAAACAAAACCCTCAGAAATAGTGTAAAAGGATGCTAGCCAGCCCCCTCCCCATCCATTTCTGATAGAAGAAGGGGTAACTTCAGGATAGTAAGGCAATTGGCAAAATGCTCTCTGCTTCCTTCCCCTTCCTTTTGCATTAAAATCTTTTCACATTGGGTTGTTATATTTTAGCAGCAGACAACAGTGGCCATGCGAAGAGCATGTGCACCCCCTGAGAGCACCGGTGCACCCCCTGTCTGGCCACGCTTCCTGCTCAGGAGATTGGCAGGGGAACAGGTGGGAGTGCTGGTGCTCCCCTGCAAGCACTGGCCGATCGCTGCAGCCACTCTCAGAAGCAGCCGCAGCCACTCCTGGAAGTGGCTGCAGCAACTGACTGCAATGATCAGCCATCATGGGATCGTCTGCGGGGGGGACACCCCCCACCCGGGGCAGTGAAATTGGCCAAAGCGAGGCAGCAGGATCAGCTGTGAGGGGACCCCTCTGGTTGGTGGGACTGGTAGCAGCAGGGAAATGTGCTCCCCCAACTAAGGCAGCACAAGTTGCCCATGGCAGACAACATAGGTAACAGGCACAGATTTTGCAGCCTAGGTTCAGATTTCCTAGGGAGTAGAAAATAAAGGTCAGATTCTGTGTTGAGCTGCTGCAGGCTGCAGCAAAGGAAGTGCATCCCAGGGAAATGGGTGATTAAAGCTGCTTTCTGAAACTTTTTGCACCTCCTGATTCTGGGCTGCTCTCTGGGTCAAGGTGACACCTAGAGTAAGTTAGCCACAACAGCCTGTTTAAATTACACCTATCTGTTCTCTGGCTGCTTATGAGCAATGATGTCCTGAATCTCTGCAGTAGCGTGCTATGCTTCCACCTCTGCTGTGCCTTTTCTGCCCCAACTTTGGCATAACCCGTAAGCCAAGACTGCCCAGGGGAGTCCTTGGTTGTGGCTTTTACCTCTATTCCTGAACCAGAGAAAATCTCTGTATCTGGACCACTTGGAGTCCCTTTGTCCAGTGCACATGGGCAAGAGTGGGTGTTAAAAAATCTAAGCCCAGATCTAAGATATCGCTGGTGGTCAAGGCTAGGGACAGATATTACACATAAACCAGTTTAAGTGACCAGAAATTGGTTTAAACCTCTAACAGAACATAAGTTCAGTGCACATAAACCAGTTTCAAAATGGCTGGAACTGGTTTAAGATAACTGGTTGAATGTCAGCCAGTATCAGACTTAACTGATTTGGATCAAAGCAGTTTATGCAATGTCTGTCCCAGACCCCTTCTTGGTTTAAGTTAAAGCAGAGTCCCCCACCATCCCAAATGCTTTGCAGCCCTGGGCTGTGCTCTCTTCTCCAGAGAACAAGGCTGGACCTGCCTCTCTGCTCCCTAACCAGAGCTCCAGCAGAGACTGGAGGCACAGCAGGGTCTGCCTGGCTTCCCTGTCCCCACCCCACCTCCCTTGCCACTTGCTGCTCAAATAGGGATCCCCACCCCCATCTCCCACAGCATGGATCCTAGCCCCCTGGGCCCTAGCCATGTGGTATGCTAGCTAATGATGAGAGGTGTCCGTGTCTCCAATTTTACTGAGAGAGGCAAACAGAACAGTGCCCACTTAAGGCTTTTTGGAGCTAATCAAAAGGTTGGCTGGTAATGTCCCTTCCTTCCTTCCTTGGAAAAAGTTGTTTAAGAAAAGCTTGAACTAATGAGAGAGTTTATCAGCCCCCACAGTGCCACAGTATTTATCAGCCCCCTACTAGCTCCCTCGCCTGTCAGGTGTGCAGACAGTATGAAGAAAGAGGGAGAGTGACATTGAAAAGCTCAGTATCATCAACGTATGCACGCACTGTACATCCCCGCTTTGCCTCAGCATGGTAGCTTGGGGCTGGGGGCTGGCATCACTCCTGCCCCTTGAGTAGGGAAAAGCCTGGGACAGGACAAGCAGGGTGGGGATTTACACCCCTCCCTAATAACAGCATCCTGCTAGGGCCTGTCCACACCACCTCTCAGCTCAGCACTATGGGAGGGAAGGGAGGGCTGCTCTAGCACCCCCTGGCTTCTAGCCTGAGCTGCTGTAGGCATGTGCCACCATTTCTTGTGCCACCAATTATAATGCCACCAATGTCTGTGCAGCTGCAAACTAGTTCAACCTAGGCAGGTTAGACTAACTGGCAAAGATTGAATCAATTTCGGCTCAGGCTTTTTGTATGCTTGTCACTAGCCTAAGACAGGAGAAGGAAGAGCCAGAAGTCCTGCACTCTGTTCTTCATTAGGGCTGTGTGAAGCTTTGGGTGGTGATTCAATCTGGAGGAGATTTGGCCCAATTCAGTTGCCTAATCTCCAAATCTGAATCGAATCAGGGGACCAATTTAAAGGTCCAAATCGATTCAAAGCTCTCCAAATCTTCGGAAAAGATTCGGAGAGCTTTGATGATTTGGGCAGTCCCTGGTGGCTGCAGCAGGGAGCTGCAGCTGACTCTGAGCTGGTAAGTACTAGGGACAGGGGAAGGGGGCTGGGGGAGGGGACCATGGTGCCGCCCCTGCCAGCCCCCCAACACCCCTTCCTGATCCCCACCTGCTCCCCCAGCCCCTGCCCCATGGCTGCCCCCACCCGCCCCACCTTTGTACTTTAAAAAATAGCCCCAGTGCTTACTGGGGGCGGGGGGTCGATCCCTGATGCCCCCCCACCCCATGCTGTATGGGGGGCTCTGCCATGAGCCCCCCAATTCCTCCCCTGCTCCCCCAGCCCTCCCATGGGTGCCCCACCCAGACCAGCTCTGGCCTTTTAAGCAAAGAAACCCACGAAAAACCCTGAGACTCACTGCTCCTGCAGCAGCCTAGGGACTTTGGGGGGCTCGCGCAGAGACCCCGTGTGGCGCAGGGCAGCACGGGGCAGTGGGGATTACCCCCTGCTGGCAGGAGCAGTGATTCTGGGGTGGGGTTTATTTGGTTTTTTTCTTAAAAGGCCGGAGCTGGACAGGGCAGGGCTCCTGTGGTGGGGCTGGGGGAGCAAGGGGGGGTCAGGGGGCTTGTGCAGAGCCCCCCCATGCAGCATGGGGCAGTGTGAGGCAGTGGGAATCACCCCCCCCCACACACACACACACACTCTGCAGCACCCAGTGAGCTGGGGCTTTTTTTTAATAAGCGCCAGGAGTTGGGGTAACCATCACCAGGCTAGGAGAGGGGCAGGGGATGGGCCTGGCCTGGCTGATTTGGAGATTCAGTAGATTCGACCAAATCGAATCAGGACAGTGATTCAAATCACTGAATTGAATCACACTCTCCCAAACTGGCCAAATCTGAACTAAATCAAATACTAGCTGTTTTGCACAGGCCTACTCTTCATTCTGCTACTGATCCAAAAGGTGATGGGTTTTAAGCTCTAGGTGATTTACATAACATGGGGTTAATAAGAGGATTTTCTGAGGGGCATAACTGCACTTAAAAAGTGATTAGAGAACCTCAGAAGAAAGATGCTTAAAAACTGCATCATACATCCTCCAGATTCAACAAGTATCAGTCAGTTACTGTGACGCTCCAGGACAGACTCGTAATGAGAAGCCACATGAAGCAGGGTTGCCAGAGAATTTCTCTCCAGCTGTCTCTGTGAGGGGCTTTGTACCTCCAGGGTTAACAGCAACTGGCCTCCCCTCATGGGGTTCTGGAGACAGCATGTGCTTTAGACAGTGCCCGCTGACAAACTGAAAGTTTTGTGGGTTTTGTGGTGATCAGAAAACATTCAGAGAATTGGATTCATGGTTTTACAAACTCTAGAAACTTCATAGCAGAGGTCTCTTTTGGTCTCCAAAATACTTCCTGGTACTGTTTTTCTGTGTGCCAGCACTGCCAATAGCTTCCTAAAGCAACTACCCGTGTTCAACAGTGGGTCAGAACTGTTGAACACCTGACCTGGAGTAGGACCTGATATAGATTTTTCCTGTTCTCCATAGTAGGGACTAGTCTGCAGAAGAAAGGTAACATGAGAGAGTTTCACATGTAATAGTTATTCTTTGCTCCACGCTGATCGGTTCACTGTCACGGCAAGAATATTTTATTTCAATTGCACTGTGTGTCTTATCTGCCCAGCAACTGAAAGAGATCCCAACCTGAAATGCAGCCTATCTTATGAGAAAGTTGATTTGACCCCACAGTGCCTGGCCAGGTAAAAATCCCAGTGAAGTCAATGGGAATCTTGCCTGAAGTGGAGATGCACTGTAAGGCCACAGACATGCAGAACTTCAGAACAACAATGGGATACAAAGCAAGCTCCAGCCGTTGTGAAATAAGGGAGAATTGGTGTTCACTATCAAGGCTTTGTTGTACCTTACACTGTGAGTTGCACAAATGTTGATCGGTGTTAATGCTAGTGTGGAGTTTAGAGCAGCTGCACCCTTAGTCTAGAAGTCTTCTGTGACTGTCTCCCACTTGCACAGCAGGACCAAGAGCTATAACTGTGGGACACAACTAGAGGGCCAATGAGCCATGATGGGCTTCTCTCCCTGTTCTTCAGGTAGGAGTGTGAGAGACCATGGGATACTGGAGGATTTGAACTTGATCAGAGGTCAGGAAAACAGACCTTATGACAAGAGGCTGAGAGCCATGGGACTCTTCAGCCTGGAAAAGTGCAGGCTTAGAGGTGATCTGGTGGCCACCTGCAAGTTTATCAGAAGTGCTAACCAGGATCTTGGGGAACATCTGTTCACCAGAGCGCCCCAAAAGGATGACAAGATTGAATGGTCACAAACTCCTCCATGACCGTTTCAGGCTGGACATAAGGAAGAACTTCTTTACTGTCCAAGCCCCCAAGGTTTGGAATAGACTGCTGCTGGAGGTGGTTCAAGCACCCACTCTGAATGCCTTCAAGACACATTTGGATGTTTATCTTGCTGGGATTGTATGACCCCAACTGACTTCCTGTCCCTGGGGTAGGGGGCTGGACTCAAAGATCTTCCGAGGTCCCTTCTAGCCCTAATGTCTATGAAATCTATGAAATTTTGGCAGCACATCTGTGGGGAGCAGCCACACCTTAACGGAATAAAAACTGGGTAGTGCAGCTCAGATGTAATCCTGCCCTGGAGTGTTGTAACTTTGAGCTGCATAATGAGTATTTAAAACCACTTTAAAGTGTTGATGTGTAGACAATTTGGAGTTCAAAAGTTCTAGGAGCTGCCTAAAATTACCATGTAACAAGGCCCTTAAGCAACACAAGGTTTCTCACACAAGGCTCTGCATTTTCAACTCCAAAGCAGAGGGGGCAGCAGTAAAGCCAAAGACCCATAAGCAACTGCAATGCATTTAAAAATATATGTTTTTTTAGGACATTGGATGTCTTCACAGGTAATAACTTAATAAGCTGAGCAGGAAATGTTTTACCACGGAATAGATTCTCCATTACCCAGCTTCAAAAACAAATGAAGGGTACTGTGCCCTTCTTTAAAACTGAGTCTATAGATAAGCATCCAATTCTGAGGCTGCATCTATGAATTAACCTCCAAATCAAGACAGTTTCATAAGAACTGGAGGGAACCTACCATGTATGACCAAGAATGTGCCTGCTGCTTTGGTGTGTGTGTGTGTGCCTTGCTCTCTCAGTCATGCCTGACCTTATAGCTCAGAATCTTACCAAGAGAATCATAGAATCACAGAAAATTAGGGGTGGAAGGGACTCAGGAGGTCATCTAGTCAAAGCAGGACCATCCCCACCTAGATCATTCCAGCCAGGGCTTTGAGTTGGGCCTTAAAAACCTCCAAGGATGCAGATTCCACCACCTCTCTGGGTAACCCGTTCCAGTGCTTCACCACCCTCCTAGTGAGAAAGCTTTTTCCTAATATCCAACCTAAACTTCCCTTGCTGCAACTTGAGACCATGGCTCCTTGTTCTGTCATCTGAGAACAGTCCAGCTCCATCCTCTTTAAAACCCTCCTTCACGTAGTTAAAGGCTGCTATTATATCTCCCCCTCAGTCTTCTCTTCTGCAGACTAAATAAGCTCAGTTCCTTCAGTCTCTCCTTCATAAGTCATGTTCCCCAGCCCCCTTACCATTTTCATTGCCCTCTGCTAGACTTTCTCTAACTTGTCCACATCTTTCTATAGTAGGGGGCCCAAAATAGGACAAAGTACTCCAGATGTGGCCTCACCAGCACAGAATAGAGGGAAAAAATTACTTCCCTTGATCTGCTGGCAATGCTTCAACCAATGCAGCTCAATATGTTGTTAGCCTTCTTGGCAACAAGGGCACACTGTTGGTCCATATCCAGCTTACTGTCCACTGTAACCCCCAGGTCCCTTTCTGCAGAAGCTCTATTCTTCCTGCTTTGCAAATGGTACCACGGGTACGTTTGCAAAGGATGAAAGCTAATGAAATAAATGACAGTTAGTGTTAAGTGAGGTCTTGTGTCTGTTCCACTGCCGACTGTACATTTCCCTATGCCCCTCAAGTCCTGTAACACTTGTCAGGAATGTTGGTTTTAATAAAAGCCATGTGATTCCAAAGATCAAGTCAGAGCAAAGCCTCCAGCTTTGCAAGGTAAATATTTATCTAGACTGAGCGCTGGTGGAGAGAATCACTTTCATGTACTTGTGAAAATACAACAGAAAGAAGGCATGGGCTCAAAGGTCAGGGACCATTGCTGCATCACTCATGGAGTGATGCCTCGATTGAGAACTTGCATTCTCCAGCCTTGTATGTTTTATCAGTCTAGGTATCAGAGCATAGTGAGCCAACAGAGAGCCTCTACTGACAGTTCCCTATAGTAGGCTTTGCCTGATGAATGCATCTTAGAAGAAAGAATGACCTCCTTGCCCACCTTATATTTAAATTATGGGGTGCTTTTTAAAAGACAAATTTTGTACATGTCTGAGACCCCGAGCTCCACCAACTCAGAAAACTTTACAGCACTGCAGCTGAGCTGCTCTGCAGGACTACTCAAACACAGTCAAACAACCAATGGGGAAGACACAGCTGCTGGCTCCTCATGCCAAAGAAAACCACAATACGAGGCTGACAGGGTACAAACCAGGCACGAGGAAGCAAGCATGGAAAAGTGGCACTCATTAAACATGGTCATCCCCAGCAGGAGCCAAATTTATGCCAAGAAGTGAAGGCAGGCCAGTCGTAAACACCACGCCACTTACTTCATATGGAAGTTAGCCTACTCTGCCTGTTGTGGGCTTTGGAAAGAAAAAAAGTCTGTCTGCTTTGATCTGACTGAACAAATGATTTACTAGCTTATTACACAGCTATAATGGACACACTGCATGAGCTTCTATGGCAAAGTCAGAAGCTGCCAACTCTGAGGGGAGAAGGAAGAGAGAGTAACTATCTCTGGATTGGTTCTGCTGTTGTAATTTTATGAATTGCACAGAGTGGAGGCTTTTACAGGCACCCGCTACTGTTTATTTGCATTGGGGTCTGTTGTTTTCATGTGTTCTTTTAATCTCAGCAGTGCAGATACCACTGGATGAATGTCAAGCCCCACCAGCAGCAAGCCCCAGAGATTTAAGGAGCTGCTCCAGAATCCCATAAGAGGAGATCGGGACCTCTTGGTTCTAGAGGATGGATTCCAACCCTATACATGTTACCGCAAATCCTCCCTAGGAAGTTTAATGCCAAACAGCTCAGAAGCACATATTCCCATGGGGAGAGCAGAGTGGGAGGCCCCCGCTGGCACATGGCTGAGGGGATGGCCCTTTGGGATGTTCTGCGTAGCAGCTCTGAACCAGTAGTAAAGCTGAAACAGAAGCAAAACAGGGAGCTACAAGGCACTCCACAGAAATCCCTTTTAGTCAACAGAATGCTCCACTTAGATGACAATCTCCCTTCATGTGTTTTCTTTTGAAATTCTTTCGGTTTCTGGGACTGGTTCTGTCTGGGAGGCTAAAGCTTCCAAATGGCAAGGCTCCTGGTAGTCTATCCGCCTCTTTGTGCACTGAATAAGAGACAGTATCCCTACAAGGGAACAATCTTCAGACAATAAGCATGTCTATGTACATGCACAACACTGACTTAGCCATATGGTCACTGGTTATATATTCAAGCAGTTACTGCAATGGAAGCCAAAAAGAAAACTGGCCTCCTGCCTTTGTTGCCATGGCCTAGCGGCCCCATGCAACACATACCACTTTCCAAGCTTCAGTTGGTGTAAATGGATGCCCTGCTGAGCTCATTAGAAGATCAAGATGCAGCAGATGTATTTGTAGATGACTTTTCTGGAAGCAGAGCTCTGGAGACAATGCACAGCCCAAGGACAATGAGTTAAACATAACTGTACAAAGTGGTGGAAAAGGCTTTCTCAGCCTTTGTTTTGACTCCACTACTCCTAAGTAGCACTCAGACACACCTACACACAGACCTTCCTTTTGTTAGCTGACTTCAGAAAGTGATCTGTATTGTACAATGGCTTTAAAACCCTTCAACATATGCTTATTTGACAACATCAGCTCAAGTCATGTTGAAAAGCCACAGGAGAGAAGAGTTTAATACATAGTTAGGGCCAATAGATCCTTTTTCCTGTACAGTGATTTTCAAAAGAGAAGAACCAGACACGTGAGAAAACCCACCGTCCCACAAGTGGGTTGCAGGTCTGAAGGTCCTATCGAACCGGGAACTGGATTGGAAAGAGGAAGTCAAATATATAACCCTTTTAAAGGATTTCAGCCTACTTTTTTAGCTGTTGAAATGTTTTGCAGAAATTTCAGGACATACGGATTAGAACGGGTTATGAAACTTCATATTTCTCTGGCTCCTCTCATCCTACTGTAAGTTTAATGCCATAACTCTGGCCTTCCAGAAAAGCACATGATCAGCTTCAGAATATGGCTAGAGACTCTGTATATACTTCCCAAGTGGGAAACTCGGAGTGCATGTGTGCTGTATGCAACCAAGAATGCGGCTTTCCCCCTGTGCCTTGTTTTAATTAAATACTCAGGATATTGCATTGTAAAGAAAATAGGACTGAAAAAAAAAGATAACAAGTGTCCATTGGGTCCCTCTGACTCTAGCTGCCCCAGAAATAGGAATTCAGTTTAGAAAACAGGGACAAACTCCTTCAGAATAAAATACCGACACCACTTCAGAACGTGGCAGAAAGTACTTCTAGATCTAATTTGATTTCTTCTGCTTCCTTCTGTAGTGAGCTAATAAAGGCTCAGTGCAGGATGCTATGTGACCTTATTGTTCTTGAGGAGCAACAGCAAATTCCAGCAAATGTTTCTTCTTTTAGATCAACTGGAATTTTATAGACAAGTTTTCTTTTCCAAACAATGACAGGCTCCAAAACTTAGGAGACCTGCTGCTGCTGCTAAGTAATATGCTGGCTGGCCTCACTGCCACACGTAAGAAACTATCTGGGGAAGAGGATCCAAAAAAAACTAACCTTCCCATTTGCTCTGAGAATCGAAACAATGTGGATTTTGTGCTTGTCAGCGTGACAACCCAAAATGCAGGAGCTCTATTCTTTTTGTCCCTGGGAGCAGGAGTGCCAAAACAGCACAAAACAGGTTGCTTTTGTAGCATTTCCAGACTAAAGGAAGTATCTGAAGTCTTGTTTCAGAAACCCTTTTTTCAATGCGTGTTTGTACACTCAGGAAGGGCTGTAACTTTTCAAGATGTTCACACTGCTTTTTCACATCAGGTCAGTTAGAAACCGCTTTATCATTTCTTTAAGGAGCTTCAGTATATGAAGCACACTCCTGCCTGATAAAATATCCTGTTTAGATAATTTGTGCAAAATTCTGAGTTAGGCCTGAGTTAGGTCTTAACAAGTCAAAGTTCTCCCTGACTTCAATACAAACTTTCCCTATGCAACAACTGAGTCAAGTCTGGGAGATTTCATGCTATATTGTTTGCCCTTAAAGCAAGCTATAAACCAAGGGTGTTGTGGGCCCGATAATGGGTGTGGGACCAGTCCCCTGGCCAGACAATAGTGCAGGGCTGGCCCTGTAGGCTGGATCAGACCCATGGACTCTCCCACTTCTGGTCCGAGACCCAGCAGGAAGAGGCCCAACATCCCAGGTACTTGACTGTTGCTGCAGGAACAAGCTGCTATCAGGCCCCTTCACATAGTGCTGCTGGGGCTCCAGTGCCCTAGCTCTAACCCAGGTGCTTGGCTACAGCTGTGGGACAGTCTTCACCCTCATGGCTGTGGACCAGATGGCCTGGCTCTGTGGGCCAGATCTGATCCACAACCTGTATGTTTGACACCACTGCTATAAAACAAATGCAGCTCAAAGCCTTACACATGAATGCAGAAAAGCATCTTCCACCTCAGCTCCTTTCCTTGGCTTGGCAACTGCCTTTTGCATCCAATAACTTACTCTTCTATGCCAAAAACATCACATTAATCCTTGGCTTTCACAACTTGTTATACAAGGAGCAACACAAGCATCAGCATTTTCCACATATGTTTATCTGACAGCATCTAGGAGGAAATTAAGACCCTTAATCAAGGGTGGATCGTGTTTGATGTGTCCACGTGTAATTAGCACCTCTCCTCTTCCCACCCCCACCCCTTTTTTTTTTGAAAAATTGGTCTGCTTATACAAAAAAGGTTTGTTTTTTTAAATCATGCCTTGTCCTTCCCCCCCATTTCAGAACTCATGGTTAGAATGTTTTTTTGATCCCAAGCTACTGCTTTTTAGCTGCTAAATCCCTTGAAGCATGTTACCAATTCTACCTTCAACCTATATCCAGGCTGCAAAATGCTCCGCAAAAGGCATGGAGGTCTAAATGCATAGACTGAAGTGAGAAAGAGCTACTCCCCTCCCTGGTATAAGTTCAAAGACCTCCTTGGAAGGGACCAGACACTTCTGGATAATTGCAGGTTTCTGGGTCTTAGTCTCTGTCAACAATGGACTACATAAATTGTCACTCAACAGAGTGGCCCAGGGTTGAATGAGCAGCAGTGATCATGGTGCTTCTAATGTGATGCTTTGGCCAGACATGGACATGTCGCATGGACACTAGGAGACTCTGAGAACTTGATGAGAGGTTGTGTAATATTGCTTGTTACACAGAAACAGGGAAAGATGCTATCAGCAAACAACTGCCAAACACTATCACAGAACTGAAATTCTTATGAAATGCTGCTTCACAACCTGTGACCCTGCATGGGTTGAACCTGTGCTTCTTGAGAAACCCAAATTCCTTGTGCTCCCTCTAGAATAATTTACCCATTGCTAGCTGGATTCACTGGCATCCCCGGCATGAACAGGCACATAGCTCACAGACACCTTTCTCGGCTCTTGCCTCTTTAGACGCCTCACTAACATTTTTGTTCTGGATTACATGTTTGTCAGAATGTCTTGTGTGCAAACTGAGGTTGGCCCCAACCCAAAGCACTGCACACAGGAAGTAAGCCTCATTGATTTTGAGGTTACCAGGGCCACAAAATGGGCCTGCTCTGCATTAATCAAAAGCACATGATCTGATTTGATTCTTTGATTCATTTATCACATCAAGGCAATAACAGTGCATCATTCCATACAGTGTCCGTACAGAATAGAATAATCTGCCCAAGGGACCCAGAAAGGGAAATGTTAATGACAGCTGCCAGGAAATAATCTGCAATTCACTGCCATTCACAAGCTCCCTAAGCAGCAGATGGATGCAAAAGTGGCCAAAAGAAACTAAATTTTTATTGTGTGCCAAAGTGGGTGCTAAGATGGGTAAAGAGGATTAAACAGCCTTGCAGACCCGAAGGCTTTGACTTACCAATGCAGGTCCTGCCATCTGTGTGCAGACGAAAGCCTGGCTTGCACGCACAGTAATAGGACCCCAGGGTGTTCACGCATCTATGTTGGCAGCCCCCATTGTGAACTTCACACTCATCAACATCTGCAGAAGGGGAGAGAGGAAGGACAAAAACCTCAATGAAGTGGGCATGAAAGCAGTTGAGATCAGCATTCCTTGGCCTCCATGAACCAACTCCAGATATGGGGAACGAATGGAGAGGAGAGGGGAGAAGAGGAGAGGAAATAGTTCTTTCCATCATGTTTAAGCCATGTTGAAAATCACAAGGACAGGCCTGGGATTAGCACTAATTTACATCATATGAGTCATTCACCATAAACTGCGGTTTAGATGTCAACTTGACAACACTGCCATTCCCAGAAGCAAATTAGTTCCTACATGTAACTTTCTGACTCTTGGCCATAGAACCAGGGTAAACAGAGTCAAGACTGATTCAATCAAACTACTGGAATTCCTGCGTCTGGTACAGCTTCTTAATCCTTCTCATTCTCCCTCTGCTGTAAACAGGCCAGGCTAGTCTATTTGCTATATAAATATTACACTGTTTATAATGATGGCATGAGCAAGCAGCTAACTTTTATGCACAACCAGAGGGGACTTAGTTTTAAATACTTAGATTCTATGGAGTTATAGGTTCAGATCCTAGCACAGGAGACTCGGCCCCCTCATGAGGCAGATAAACTGGAGTCCTTTCAATTTGTTGCAATAAGGGCTTGAACACAAGAGGCCCTGGCTTTTGTCCATGGGCAACTGAGTTCAAATGTGCCCATGCTTACATGAAACACTGCCCGTGCCACCCAACTTGTGTGGATCAATTGGGTTTTATGCAAACAATTCAGGTGTGCACAAGGTTGTGCTGTGCAATTTTGAAAAATTGGGCCACCATAAAGTAGAAGTTTGTCTACATATCCTTGAGCAACATTTCCCCTTCCTCCCTGTGTTGTCTGCCCAGCTGGAGTTCAAACACATCATCATCTGTAGATGGTGTGTGAAGCACTTTGACATGCGTTGGCATCAAAGACTGCATGTAAATATAAAATATTATTACTATCAGGCCCTTCATCTCAACAGCACCTGAAGCCTTTTATTTCACAAACTAGATGCTCAGGACTCTTCATATGATGCTGAAACTCTGGGGTACAATGTGAGAAATGATTCTACTGTGCTCAGTAAATCTATAAATCATCATTAGAAGCCAGAAAGCAAAAAAAAGAGGAGCTTATCTCAGTAAAACTGACTACCTTTATCTCAGATTTCCTCAAAGTGAAACAGTGTATGTTTAATGACATGGCCAAGGTCAGCGTGACCACCTGTAAAAAAACCTCTGAAATGGGCATTGGCAGAGTCATACAGGACAACTTTCTAGTTTGCCTTTGCTGGTTCTTCATACAGTCATTGTGGTATTAGACTTTTACATCAAAACAAACCTGGCAAAACCAAAGCAGTACTTTTTTGCAAAAAAGAAACCGGCTTGGTCAGTGTTAATTTGTGTTTTTGTTCCCATTACTGAAATTACTTGGGCTTGAAGCAAAGAAAGAATCTCTAGCAGAATAATCTTGATGTACCCCCTCAACCCTAAGCAGCCTTTCAAGGGTTCAAATGCCAACAAACCTATGTTTTCCTGGCAATGCAACCTAATCCTCCTAATATTTTAAACTACAAAACATACAGTAGTCAGCTTGTGATAAAGGAGATTTATTTCTGTTCCACAGTGTGTTAGGTCATAGACAACTGTCCTGAAATATGAAATACTAGCAACAATATTCCTCAACTGAGAATGCTCCAGCTACTTAATCCTAGCTCATCCTCTCTCTCTCTCTCTTTTTCTCTCTCTCCCTGCAGCTTAGAGGTGAAAAAGACATATCTATGTCCAAAGGGTGAGTTGCACAAACACACAGAATCCACAGAAATTAATTACAGGTCTGGCTTTTTCCTCTGTTCTGATTCCCCTCTCTCCTTCCTACAAACAAGGAGGAATCCAAGGACACTTCTACATGTTCTTTGATGAGTTCTGATTACAATCTGTAGGAGCAGACTTGATTAATTGAGTCTGCTGGAGCTCCAGAGAGCTGCTCTAATTAAAATACCCCCCACACCACCCCAGAGCACATGTATAGGTGGCCCAAGGTACCAATATAAGTGGAAGAGTATCTGAAGGGCACCATTCTCTTCTGTATTTTAGAGACGTGGCTTCTTGGCTTAGAGAATAAATCAATGTGTCTGGTTATAAGTCAGCTTGTTTTCCCTCTGTACAAACATTCCTCTCACAGCTGAATCAAAATGCTCAAAAAGGTGCCTAAATGGATTTCTATCAGATGGCAACTGAATTTTGAAAGTCAGAACTGAGAAGGAAGGCTAATGGAATTAACACCTCTTCTCTTCTCCCAGTTGCAGGGGGTGACAACAGTCCTTCATGAGAATATAAGATCTATTTCCATAAGACCCATTTTTTATTCCAGTGAACAAAAAAGATTCTCAGACCAAACCATACCAGACAGGATAACCAGGAAGATCAGGTGCTCCAGCAGAGCTTTTAACTGAGAATAACTTTCCCTGCAAATGCCTTCATGAACCTCTAGGCAGCTAAGCACTGTGGATAACCAGCAGGAAAATGCATGTCAAGTGTCTCACACAGCAGCATAGCCCCTCCAGCCTGCAAGGACTGGGAAGGAAGACAGAACTCCTCAGACTCTGGTGGAAACAGACTTCAGCAGGTCTCATCTCTTCTATGGAAAGGATAACCAAGTAACTCCTAGTCAGACAAGATGCCTCTGGGAGCCTCCAGCACAGCCTGAAGAGATTGCACTGTGATTGGGGCAGAATTTCCTGCTCACATACTGGATTGACTTCCAGATCAAAGCAGCTAGCAGAGATAGGCCCAGTGGTTATTGGGTTTGTGCTGCTATGGCTTAAGGTGTGTGAGTTCCAGAACAATAATAAATAAACTTCTGTTCTCCTTTAACATCTTCTCACTGGACATTGCTTGGAAATATTAGTGAATGAAACACCATCACTCCCAATGACTTAGTTAAACCACAGACAGACAAGTGACTTGCTAAGTGTCACACAGCACTTGGTGTTAGGGTAACGGGTAGACCCCAGGAGCCCCAATAGCAACTACTAACAAACCTGGCTTCTAGTCCCCTGCTCTCCCATCCTAGGCTGATTCTTTCTTAATATTCTTATGTGAATGAGAGAAGCAGTGGTTGAACAATACAGAACCGGTGTGAGGTGATGACCCTTTCTCTTGGCTGTTAGCAGTGAAGCCAAGGCTGGGTTGACCCAGGGAAACAGACTAAAAATGTTTTTCTCAGCAGGCAGGAAGTTTTTAACCAGAAGCAATTTCTACAGCAATAAAGCCAATGAAATGTGTTGTGAGGTGAAACTTCAGCCCCCACTGGTTCTCTCTAAGATTTTCCCAAAACACCAGTATTTCAGGGAAAAAATGCTGCAGCAAGAGCTGATGCGCCTGCCAAGCCAATCAAGCTCTAACTTCTGCCCTGGATCCCTGCATGGTTTAGATCCTCCAGGGTCCCAAAATGGACAATGTATCAACTGTACAAGATGATTGGTTATCCTCCTAGAACAGCATGATGAAAAATACCACAATGTCTACTTCGTAAGGTGTTGGAGTGCAGGCCTGCCAGAAAAACAAGACCAGACAGGGAGTACATGGCAGAATGCACTGCATATTAAAATAGTTAATAATCATAAATGCTGCTTTTTTTTTTTTTTACAGTAAATAACAAGTTTTCTAAAATTCTAAATCCAGTGACAATAAATAAAACAATATACTTTTGTTCTTGTTCTTTTTTGTTAAGCATGTTGTGATGAGACAGAAAAAAAAAGAGAAAGAAGAGAAAAATGAGAGAGAGAAAAAAAGAAAGTGAGAAAGAGGGGAGGAGAAAAAAAGAGAAAGCAAAAAGAAAAAAAGAATAGGATAGGGTGAGAAAAAGGAAAAGAGTGAAAAAAGAAAAAAGAAAAGAGAAAAAATGGGCGAGAAAAAGAAGAGAAAGAGAAAAAGGAGAGGAAAAGAGAAGAAGTAAAAAAATAGAGAGAAAAAAGAGAGAAAGAAGAGAAGAAAAACAGAAAAGTAAAAAGGAGAAAGAAAGAAGAGACTAGAAAAAGGAGAGGAGAGAAAAGGAGAGACGAGAGAGAAAAAGAGACAGAAACAGAAAACATAGAAAAAGAGGGAAAGGGAAAATAAAAGTAAAAAAAGAGAAGGAAAGAAAAAAGAAGAGAGATAAAGGAGAGAAGTGAGAAAGGAAAAAGGAGAGAAAAGGGAGAAAAAGAGGAGAGAGAAATAGAAGAGAGGTCAAAACGGAAAAAGAGAAAAAGGGTGTGTCCTTCACCGCCCACTGGTCCAGGGCAGACAGACACCCTGTCCCACCTGGGTGGGGGCAGCACTAGGGCACCAAGCGCTGGTGCTGGGCGCTCAGGGCACAGCCCAGGCAGCGTGGGGAGAAGCAGATGTTGGGGAGGCACTGGGGACAGGCCAGCCTGGCTAGGCCCTTGGGAAGTCAGTAGCCAGAGGAGAGCAGGGCTGGGTGGGAAGCAGGGGTGTCCTGGGGCTCTGCAGACTCAGGCCATGGCGGGTGGACCGACATCCAGCAGCACCCGAGGTGGGGCCCAGTCCCACCCACACAGCTCCATGGGGAAGAACCACAGCTGCCCTGCCTGTGATGTGATGCCAGCTCCAGGGGCCTCCTAGCGCTGGGCTCAGGCTTCCTGCATACCAGGCACAGCTTGAACGGGGCAGAGCCACCCGTGGTGGAAGGGCCCAGCCGCAGGAGCCCCTGAGCCCCAGGTACAGCCACCATGGACAGCGCTTAGGGCTGAGACAGCCAGGAACCTCCAGAAGAGTGGCATGAGCCCCTGCCCCTGGAGGGGAGCTGCAGGTGGGTGAAGCTGGGGCCCTGGGCAAGTGCTGTGGAGAGTTGCTGTCCTGGAGCCTCCCAGCAGGTAGGCAAGCCCTGGGCCCAGCCAGGGCTCAGGCAGGGAGATACCAGGCAGGGTTGGCACTGGGGCACTGAGCACCAGGGCCAGGCGGCGTATGGAGAACAAGGCACAGGGGGAGGCTCTGCAGGTAAGCTGGCCCAGCAGGGGCTGGCCAGGTCCTTGGGAAGATGGTAGCTGGAGGGCAGTGGAAGCTGGGTGGGAAGTGGGGGCTGCCCTGGGACTCCCTGGGCTTGGGCTGCAGTGGGTGAGCGGAGATGCTCAGCCTGGACTGTGCAGCTCTGTAGGGATGGCTCTGCAGCTGCCCTGCCTGTGAGGGGACACTGTCTGGCCAGGGCAGGGCACAGAGCACAGGCCCAGGCTCGGCCTTCCTGCACGTCAGGCACAGCACGAATGGGATAGAGCCACCCCTGGTACAAGGTCCTGGCCGACGGAGCCTCCCAGGCCCCGGGAACAGCTGTCATGGGTGGCTCTTGGGGCCGAGCCAGCTGGGAGCAGATCTGACAGCAGCACACAATGGTCCTCCGCAGCACCTGCCCAGGATCCAGCCTCGCTCACCTGCAGCTCCCCTCCAGGGCCCAGGCTGGGCCGGGGGGGCACAGCCCAGGGACAGGGGCAGGATCAGCAGAACCCAGACAGCATCCCTGCTTGTGTGCTCCTGACTCCACCCTAGTGCCTGTCATGGTGCTGGGACCTGTGGATGCTCTGGAGAGCCCAGAGCAGCAACTTAAAAAAAAAATATGGACAAAAAAAAAATTTTAGACATTAGGAGGCACTACTTCACAGTTAGGGTGGCTAGGACATGGAGCCGGCTGCCTAGGGAAGTTGTTCTTGCTCCTACCTTGGGCATCTTTAAGAGTAGATTGGATAGGTACTTGGCCGAGGTCCTGTGACCCTGGCACTCATTCCTGCCATTGGCAGGGGGTCAGACTAGATGGCCTCCTCTAGGCCCCTTCTGACCCTAGACACTATGATATGATACTATGATACGAGATTATATATATATATATATAGAGAGAGAGAGAGAGAGAGAGAGTACACCTCCTGGTGTGCCAAGGGAAATGTCTCCACATGCCACTAATTGGCATGTGTGCTGGGGTTGCCTATCCCTGGGCTAGAAGCAGAATTCTGGGCTTCCTCCCTTGGATGCAGAACTGAGTCCCTCACTCATCAGGGCAGCAGTGGCTGGAGGAACTGTAGAAGTTGAAAAAGGAGATCAGGTTCCTCCTTGTGATCCCAAAGGGGCTACTATGATGAAGCAGCTTTGCTGATGAGCTTCACACAAGGTAGAGTTCAAACCCACTTAGCCAGAGGAAAAGAGCCTGTGCACAGGCAGCAAAGGTAAAAAGTGGAGGTGAAAGAGAAACTCCCTTCATTCAAAGTTAAGTAAATATAGAGAAAAGTTCATGGAGAATTCATCAGCAGCTAGCTTGCTACTTGACTACTGGCTTTATGTCACTTTGACCTGTGTGGCTTAGCCTATCTGCTGGGCCTGCCCATAAGGTCATATGAAACTCCAATATGAAGCCATAACATTGGGTTGAAAGTGTTAGTAATAAAAAGGCATGTGCCTCCATTATTTTCATGGAGTTTCCTAGTACAGAAGATATACCCCAACCAGGGGTTTATAAGACACTGGGGAAGGACAAGATTGAAAGGAAAAGAAAACACAGAAGGATTATTGTGTTATTAGTATTAACCTCAGAAGGATGCGCTTAGTAGTAGAGCCATTTGGAAACTTTCTGAGGGAACCATTTTCCATTGGAAAATGCCAATTCAACAAAATCAAGACATGCTATGGAAATATGTCAATTTTGCTGAATGTTCTGATAGAAACCAGGCGGCGTTCCCAGGGCAGGCTGCCTTGGTTCCTGCTTGCTTGATTGCCTCCCTGGCAACCCAATGCAGTGCCGCTCTGGAGCCAGGAACCCGGCAGCCCTGGAAGCAGTGGCTGGAGCAAGGGCTCCCAGGGCTTCTAGGCTACCTGTGCTCCAGCACCAGTGGGCTTGGGAGCAGCACTGTCACTCAGGGAGCATCAATGATTTTTCTCTGAAAAGCTAGAATACCAGGTTGTCGCCTTTTTTTCTCTACATCTTGGAATTCCCATTCTACCAGTGCTTTTAAGACTTCGTTCTGATGCAGACTAAAAATTTCTGGTGTCAGAATGTACCGCAGGAATTCTAGCCTCCGACAAGCGCTAAAGTTGAGCATGTTGTTTCCTCCAGCCCATTTCACATGTTATCCAGTCTACATTTAAATATGCCAGTTGCTGACAGTTTTACAGCTTCCCCTGGTGCCTGTTCTACAACCCAAGGTATTTCACCATCAGGAAATGATACTTCTGTGCTGTCTAAACTTTAGTATTCCAATACATCGAAGTGGCAATTATACCCACTGTTGTGTTCCCTAAATTATACCCCTTCTCCCAAGTCTCTACCCCGTGTCCTCTTCTCCCCTTCAGATTTTGCATGTTTGAAATCTTTGCTATTTTAGACTTTCCCTCCCTCTGTGTTTTCCAAATTGGCTCTGGAGAGAGGCCAGTACTTCAACACAGCCTTATCTTGGACCCACCAGCAGCAATGCACATCACCTGCATCGTCACACACTTCTCATATAACCAGTTATTTGCTCCATTTCACTCTGGAGTCCCTTATCTCTCTCTGTTGCAGTAGAGAGATTTCTGGATAAGTACTGTGCAGTACAGGGAACATATAAAACCTCCACTCCCTCAGACCACAGATACAAAGGCAACAGCTTTATCGCTTGAGCAATCTTAGGTTTTGTGTCTTGAGAACAAGCAGAGCTGCACAGCCCTCCAAGCTCAGCAAGTCACCACTATGAACAGGGAGAGAGAAGAGACAGTTTCATAAAGTGGTGCATTGTAAAGTCCACAGCTACTGCTGGGGATTAGCAGTTACCATGCTCTGGCAAAAGGAAGGGCTGATTTCACCCCCAGAAGTCTGGCCACTCTGCACTGTCACTCCTAGAGCCACACAGGCATGCTCTCATAGATCTAAGGAATAGTTTCCTTTCTTGCCTTGACCCATTTGCTAACAGTTTTGGTGCTGAGTCTGGTGTGATCAGTTAAGTTTAATAGGCAGGCACTGCTCCCATGGCAATGCTGCCCTGAACCTGATGGACAGATGTCTTTTGAAAGGATGGTAATGAAAGCTACATGGAGTATTTCACTGGATGGGTGAGCAGAGTGGAATGCATACCTCCTTCAAAGGCTGATGCTAATGTTTATGTCTTTCTCCGCGCTGCCTTAACTTGACCTTTTTTCAATGCATCTGAGTGATATGGTGTTACAAAGAAGGACTGACATAAGACTGGTGGCTGAGAGGGGAGATGGTTGTGGGAAGGTCTGGGTTTTAGTTTCATAGTTGGTAGGGTTGGAAGGGACCTGAGCAGATCATCAAGTCTGACCCCCTGCCATAGGATGAAGTCAACCTTATGGAATAATCCGAGAACCACTGGTACAAACTATACACATTGCGCACATAAGTGCAAACCTACCTTCTGCCCTGTAACAGGCTCCAACCTACCTAGTATCTGTGACTGTCTTGCCATCTAGGGCACTGACAGACATGAAAAAAAACTAAAAATAAAACAGTGCTTTATTGGAAGAGGAATCACATTAGTTTGACCCAGCTCTCCAGAGTCTGTATACATTGGGTGCTTCACTGGGGCTGCCAAGATTGGGGAGTGGGAGGGACTTCCAGTCCACCCATCCTATCCTCTAGCTCTGGCTAGGGAATCCCCAGAATGAGCTCTTGCAGCTCCCTTTCCCTGCTCCCATTCTGAAAACAGTGCCAGGGCTGAGAGGGGACAGGGGCATTGCAAGGGAAGGCCGGCTGTAGGCTTGCAGCCAGCAGCTGGATTCCCCAAACCCTGGGACTCAACAACAAATGTCTGTTGGGTCCGGTGGATTGTTGTAACTCATGGCACTTCCTGCACAGTGCCGTGAGTTACAATGGAGATATGCTCTTCTGTCTGCGCCTTCTGTTTATCTGATTCTGGGTGCATTCAGTTAGGATGCAATTCCATAATTAATGATTACTCCATGAGACATAAATTCTTCCAGAACTCAATGGATTCAGTGTTAGATATTGCTTGTGACTTGCAAGGACTGCTTTTAGGCTGGGGACTATTAAAACCTCACTGAAACTAGTGGGAATTAGAAGTTTTATTTAAGAAGCAACTGTCCTCTTATTTGAGCTATGGTAGATGAAGCAACAGAATGCATGGGGGCAAGGCTGCTCAGATGCTGTAATATCCTGGAATGAGTGGGGGATGTATTCAATTTTGGTGAAGGGGTCATGAATAGATGAAGCCAGAAACATCACAGAGGAAGACATGAGAAAGCAGCAGAAAGACCAAGCCAACCAAAGAAGCATTTGTGATGTCATCCTAAGGGAAATCCAAGACAGAATGCTTTTGAGGCAGGGTGTTGGCTGAAAAAAAGACGGTTTAAATACTAAGCAAGGGAACTACCTTGTTGCTTGATTTCGACTGTGCTCAGGGAAACACAAATTCAAGATTTGTAAAAAACAGGCTGCATCAGAGACATACCTGGCACTCTCATCGATTTCTCCTCCTAACAGGAACAACCTGCCCAACCACAACCAGAGGTAAATTATAATCCACTGCCAGTGAAACAAAGCACAAAACCATGACTGTAGGAATAGGAAGTGGGGGGAAATGGTTGGGCATGAAGTTCATTGCCCTAAATGAGTGAGATTCCTTGGTGGAGAAATACTTTGATTTATGTCAAACAGGAATTCCCTATCAGTTTCCCTGGAGAAAGGGCAACAGCAGAAGCAGCAGCTTTCAAATTACTGAGCATTTTGTAGAGAGGCAGTTCATCGCTTCTGAAAGGCTGAGGAGGAGGAGGAGATGAATCCCAGCTGTAAGCACAGGCAGTAGATATGCTTCTGGGGTTTGCTGCATTTGGCTAAACAGCTAGTGCCAGGTTTTAATCCCTGTGGCAATTAGCCTGGATTACAGAGCAGGGCTGCAGGGGGAAAGGTTAATTAAAATCTGTAAAGATGAACACACATGGGATTCAGCTATTTTATCTTTTCAGTATCAGTTTGTTACAACCGATTACGGCAATTAGAGGAAACGACGAGGCTGAAAAAAGATGGAAGCAACACAGCAACAAATCAGAGAAGGAAAACAGACTGCTAGCGGTTAGAAGCAATGCAAATATTCCCAGTGACCTGCCTCCATTGTCCTGCTTTGCTTATTTCCACATGGAAATCTGCACTACAGAAGACAAGTAGGAGGAAGAGGGGAAAAAATTGCTCATCTGGGGTCACTTTTTCCTCGTCCCTGCATTCTGTCCTCTCCCTCTTCAGCACAAACACATGCACACGCATAGAAACATGGCTATCTTGAGTTGTTACAGCCCTTTTATTCCATGCCTCCATTCTAATAAAGTCCAGGAGAAACAGTGATGGCATGTCCCAACAAAGATAGTCAGCCATGTTAGTCACAAATCAAGCAGAAGGCAGGAAAGATTTACACCCTATAGACTAAATCAGAGATACATAATCACTTAGGCTCCATCTACACATTACACTGAAGGCGTGATTGCCCAGTTAATCAAACCTTAAGTGGTCACCTGGACACACATTCGTTCAATTAATGATGTGATATGAAGAAGAATAGGCTACAAAGTTATTCCACAAAACATGTGGAATAATTTTGTAGCTGCATCCTACCATGCCATTAATTGAACATGTGGCCAGCAACCCCTGTGGTGGCGAGCCCCATCAGCAGATTAGAGCTCCAAGTTGGGGTGGGTGGGGGCATGTGCACCCCTGAGCCTGGGAGATCCTAACTGATGCTGGCTCCCAGTCATGGGAACACATGCCTCCATTACTGGGATCTGTATCAACTGATAGAGCTCCCAGCTGCAGGAGCACCCATACATGCCTACTGCTAGGAGACCACAGTTGACACAGTGTCCCAGCCAGAGGGGTGCTTCATGCAGCTGAGAAACCACATCAGCTGTGGCTCTCTGTTGTGGGGTCCTCTGGGGCATCCAATGGCTGAGACCCTGGGTAAGATGAAGATACTCCCAGCCACAGGAGTGCATGGTGTGCCCCCACAGCTGAGAGGCCCATCAGCTGAGGGGGCTCTCAGCCATGGGAACTTGCTTCTTCCTGGTGCAGGGGGAGCCCGGGATTGGGCTCCCCCTGCACCAGCAGTAAGGTATGATGGGATCTGATATGCAATCCCACAGTCACACCTCCTGCTATGCACATGTGGCATGGCAGAATAAACGATTATGTGAATCATGCATTACACTTCATTGCACCTTTACCTGAATGTGTAGAGGGCCCCCCCTAAGTCTAGTGATGTCTTAGTTGCCTTATCTCTGTTTTGTCTTCCCTCCACACGTGCTCCCTCTGTGTATTCCTTTCCTCCTGCTTAAAGAAAACAAAACTTGCTCTGCTGCTGCTGCTACGCTCCTCAGTGCTTTGGTTACCACGAAAGCACAAAAGAAGAGGTCCTCGCTGTTTGCAATGCTTATGGTCATGTGCCAGCTTGCAGTGTCCAGCAGCAGTACCCAACCCACACAGCCTGAAGATCAAAGGCATGATCACAACCCCAGCCCACACTACAGGGCAGCTTTTCTAACCTACTGTGATGTTGCAGCAAGTGGACCAGCCAAAGCTGCCTTGGCTTACAATGCAACAGCTGCCCTTGGGGGAAGGAGGGGCACTACAATACAGCTAAAGCAAGGAAGAAGCATGGACTGCTTGGAGAGCTTCCAGCTCCTCATGGGGCTGTGGAACTGGTCCCTTCAGGCTTTCCCAAAATGCAAGGTAGAAGACCACTCTCCCTCACGCCAATCTAAACAGCCTCACTGCTTCCAGACACCCCATGTGCCTCTGTCGCTCATCTGACACTGAGACTCAGAGCAGGGATTGTCTTTTGGCTGCATGCAGGCTGATTGTGCTGGTGCCCTCCTTCATGGTGGGGGCTCAAAGGCACCATGACAAGGCAAGTCCTACACTGACAACAGCAATGAGAACCATTCATAGGGAAGAGGCACCTGGCCTTTGCCACCACCTGATGTGCCCAGATGTGTCCACCTGACATGCCTAGAAAAGGATTGTTTTTGGAACAAAGTTTTGTTCCCCTTCCTCATGAACCTCCTGCTCTAATTTGGATCCAGACCCAGAGATAAACACCAGGAAAACCAGCAGACAGAGACGTAAGGAAAATTAGACAGAGACAGACACAGACGCAGAGAGAGAGAGAGAGAGAGAGAGAGAGAGAGAGAGAAATGTTTCCACACCTCAAGGAAGCAATGAGAGAGACAGGCGGCTGTCTTAGAGCTAGGGTCGTTCTTGGAATCTAAACTATTCACGAGACCGAAGTGGCTTGCAGATGGCCAGGTATACTCTGCCATCTCCTGCTTCCTTTTTCTTTGAAACAGTGATGTGCAAAAGCACTCACAGGTCCAGAAAGAGATATGGAGAAAGCTACTCCACACCACCAGTTTACCAACTGTAGGGTCCTGCTGGCAGATGGACTTATCCCTCTAGGCATCTGTTGCCTCTACTGTCCTCAGCCACAACAACAAAGTAACTTTCCAGAGGCCCTTCAGAAACAGATTAAGGGATTTCACAATATTTAATCTGATTAAACGCAAATGCAAACTGGAGTTCTTTTGCTATAAAATGGAGTTCTTTTGCTATAAAATGATGGGGGCTCCAGAATTCAGACTGAAGGTGCTGGCAGTGTCCTTAGTTCCCCTTTGATTAGGCCTCATAGCAACACAGTTGGGAGAGGCACCTGGCCCTCCACTTGCTCACATTTCAGCTAATAACGGGGCCGATAATGCCACGATGTTCACTCAGCATGGAACACAGGTGCACAGCATCCCGCTTCCATTATGCCTTCCTCTCCTTTCATTCTCCCCACCTTTGCTTCACCTTCTTTACTGGGTGCATCTACGCATTCATTAATGCACCTTAGATACTGCACATTTAATTTAGTACTTGCTTAATAAATATATTAACTAAATGCACAGTAACTAGAGTTACTGCACAGTAGCACTGGTGCATGATTATTTTGTGATGCTTACTGTGCATTAAATAAATAATAATGCACAGTAGGTTATTAGCGTGGTTTTAACCATGATACTACTGTGTAGTGTTATTAAGCTAATGCGCAGACTGTGTCCCATTTTGTCCATCCAGCCCATTGGGACCTGTCATCTTATTAACCTGTAAAGTGCCATGCATGCTTACAGCACCCTATAAAGCAGCAATAAAGGCATTAGGTTTCTAAACTAGTAGGCACACAGGTGTTGTAGGTCTCCATGTAATGGAGACCCAATAAAATCAAACAAACTGAGGCAACTGTGCCATGTACTGAAATTATGGATAGGTTTTAGGATTACAGAGAGGACATACCAGAGCATCAGATCCATTCTCCTGTGAGGTCAGAGCCTTCAGTACAGTATTTTTGGACTTTAAAAGATGGGTACTGAACTACCACAGAAAAATGCTTCTCCATCATTCCCCTAATCTGACTGATCAAAGTGCCAGCCAGAAACATGTACTATATCAAAATACACACATGCTTCCCTTCTGCCACTGAAAGACAAAAGTTGGATGTATTTATGGAGAGGTGCACTGCATAGAATATTAGTAGTGAGGCAGCCAATATCGGTCCAGCCACATTCAAAATAAGGCCCAAACAATATGTCCATGGTCATGGGAAAAATCACTACCACTAGATGTTTTGAACAATGCATGTTGGAGGATGACAGGTTCAGAAATCTAACTCCCATTTCTGATGCAGAATCAGCTCCTGGGAAGAAAAAAACCTCAGCTCTGCCAGAAAAGATATGGAGAGGGATTTCTTTCCAATACTTCTACGAAAATTAACCCCACAGCTCTGTCAGACATACTGAAGAGATGGCCCACATTGGAACAGACCAATACTTCACTTCTCTGAAGGTATAAGAAGAGAGAATATTTTTTCCTTTTCTTTTTTAAGGTGTAAGTTTTGCTTTGGCAATTCCTATGCATTTCTCCTGTACCTTCACTCTTCTGGGAAACCATTGCTATTGGCTCTTCTCAGCCATGGGGGAAAGTCAGATATAATCTCTTGAAAAAAAGTAGTATTTGTTTGATGTGTCTCATTCTGCTCTACAAGAGAATAAGTCTGGCTATCTGACCCCCATAGCCTCAGTCTCGAAGAAGAAACAACAAAAGAAAGGCTGGAGGCTACATAGATGACCATTTCCCAGTTAAACTATTATGAAGTTATATTAAAAAAGCTCTTTTAATGGCATTGTCCTCATTTGGGGAAGGGCAGCCAAAAGCCAGGGCTCAAAAGCTCTCTGGTGCCTTGCTTGCCAGATCTGAACTATACTCCAAACAGAGAAGCAGCTGGGTGTGGAGGTCCACCAAGCATGCAAGGCTGCCAGCAGATCTTGACTGCCCCCAGGGGATCAGGATAGCTTAAATGGTATTTATTAGGGCTGTGAGAAGCTTTGGACAGAGCTTCGGATCCGGAGAAGCTTCGGACGCTTCAGGGTTGAAGCACTGGCCTCACTAGGCTTCCCAAAGCAGTTCGGAGCTGCCTCGGCGATGCAGCCATAGGGTATAATGGGGAAACAATAAAATATCTATAACTTTATTGTTTTTTTTCCAATTTGAATGAAAGTTTCAGGGGTGGTAGACTCTGCAGAGAGGATGAAACCTGCCAAGTTTCAAGAAAATCAGTGCAGGGGCTTGGGGGGAACAGCACCCCAAATTCCTGAAAGCAAAACTCATGTCATGTCTAGGCATTACAACATAGTGGGGTGAAAACTGCAGGGGTGGTAGCCTATGCTGAGACCACAAAGCCTGCCATGTTTCAAGAAGATTGGTGCAGGGGTTTTGGGGCAACTGTACCTCAAACACTTGAAAGCAAAACACCTGTCACGTCTATGTGTTACAACCCAGGGGGGTAAAAACTGCAGGGCCGGTAGCTCGTACTGAGGCCATAAAGCCTGCTAGGTTTCAAGAATATCAGTGCAGGGGATTGGGGGAGAACTGCCCCTAAAGCTGCAGACAAGCAAAACTCAGGCTATGGGTGCTTATGGGACTGTGTCTTGGGGCGGGGAGGGGAGACACTGCTGCAGGCCTGACTGGTAACCTGCTGTGTTCCCAGTTACCAGTCAATCAATCATGATTCACTCAGGGACCAGGGACTCAGACCAGCTCAATACACAGGACCTAGCTACTATATAACGATTTAATGAGCATCAATTAGCACCTGAAAAACCAGGCTAAGGACAGGAAAGAATCAATACAATCACCTGCCCCAAGACAGAGACAGTCTTGGCATGAGTTTTTTCTGTCAATAGCTAGGGGTGCAGGGTCCCAGAGTCCCCTGCATGGATCTCCTCTACAGCTGGCAGGTGTCACAGCAGGGGCCACCATCCCTGCAGCTGTCACCCCGCTGGGCTTTAACACGTGGTGTCACCCATGGCACCAGTTTTGCTTGTCCACAGCTTGAGGGGCAGTTCCCTCCAAACCCCTGCACCGATCTCCTCAAAACTTGGCAGGCTTTGTGGCCTCAGTAAGAGCTACCAGGTCTGCAGTTTTTGACCCCTCCCCCCCGCCCATGTTGTAACACATAGACATGATCTTTCAAGAATTTGGGGTACAGTTCCTTCCAAACCTTTGCACCAAACTTATTGAAACATGGCAGGTTTCATGCTCTTAGCAGAGGCTACTATCCCTGCAAGTTTAATCAAAATCAGACAAAAAACAACAAAGTTAGAAATATTTAATTGATTCCCTATTATACCCTGTGACCAGATCTTCAAGGTGGCTCCGAAGCTTCAGAGCCACTTCAGCTGGATCAAGGCAGAAACCCAGCCCAGAGCTCCAGATCAGATCACTGCCATCCAAAGTGGCCGGATCCAAAGCCGGATTGGATTACTGCTGACTCGCACAAGCCTAATATTTACGAGGTTACACGTTTGTGGAACTGATAAGGATCAGGCCTGTGGTGTAATAGGAAAGGAAGAGGCAGTTCTTTAATGGATAGTCTTCTCCTTCATGGAATCTTGTTGAGCTGGCGGTTCAGCTGTCTTTGCAAAACGTGACCTCAGCAGGAGCAGTGGGGACAGCTCCTACTTTCTGTAGGGGTGGGCTGGAGCTGGTGAAATCTGACAAACTTAGAGAATCGGATGGAGACACTCCACATCGGGGTGGACAATTATTTGGGCCCAGGAGCCACAGAGAGAGTTTTGACAAGTTGTTGTGGGCTGGGTCAGCACCCACCCCCCTGCACACCTGTGCCTCTCCCCACCAATGCAAGAGCTCACCAAAACTCCCTGTGTGGGAAGGGGCCGTGAGTGGTATTTGAGAGCAAGACAGGTGAGCAAGGCCAGGATCAAGGGACAGGGTCATGGGGTGGCCCCTGCCCTATGGTGGGGAATGTGTGTGGGGGGAGCTGCTTGGATGCTAGATCCCAGGAGCTGGCCAGGGGTGAGGAGAGGGAATAGGGGGCCAAGGGCACATTCAGAGCTCACTAGAGTGGTGTGGTCCACTGCTGCCCCTGCAGCACTGCACACAGGTCTGAGCCCCAGCTGCTCCTGCCCAGGGCAGCTGCTGTGTGCTCCAACCCAGCCCTGGCCAATGCTCACCTCTTCTGGGGGTCTGCTCCCAGTGCTGCTACAACTGCCTGGGAGATGCTCCGCTCTCACCTCCAGTGGCAGCTCCTCCTCCTGCTTCTGCTGACCCACTCTAGGATGGGAGAAAGCTTGAGCCAGGCAGCTTCTGCCCCAGCACATGAGGCTCCGGCTCCAGTTCCCAGCTGCCTTGTATCCACTCTGCCCACCCAGTATGGATGGCCAAGAGGATGGAAGGCAGCCAGGAGTTTCAGCTAGAATCTCACACCGGGGCAAGATCTTTGCTTTCAGGAATTTGGGGTGCAGCTAAAACTCCCAGCAGCTTTCCACCCATTTGGCCACTTGCACTGGGTGGGTGGGTGGAGGGCAGTCTGAAGCTGAAGCCAAAACCCCATGTCCCAGGGCAGGAGCTGCCCAGCTAAAGCTTCTTCCCAGCCTACAGTGGTGCAGCAGGAAGGAGTAGGAAGAGGATCCACCTCTGGATGAGAAGGGAGCGGAGCAGCACCCCGATGGCTGCAGCCACATGGGAAGCAGCCCTGCTGGGGGCTGTGCATGCTGGCCAAAGTCAGGTCAGTGGGTGTGAGCTCCCTGGCAGGGCTTGGCCCGACGTGGAATGTCATGGGGACAGCCACGAGCCAGATCGAATCATTTGGTGGGCACTTTCGACATGCTGGATACAATCAGTTGGTGGACCAGATTCGGCCCGCAGGCCATATTTTGGCCACTCCCGCTCTACATGCTCTGAGTTGGAAAAAAATAGCTGGCCCATAAATGGTGGAGGACCAACACACCCAGCTTCCAAAGGTGTGATGTCTAGCAAACACATTAGTATCACCTCCACAAACACCAGCATAGGGTCACAATGTATCCCTATTATCTTGGAATGAGACCGTGCATGCCTTGATGCTTATAAGGGCTGTGAGAAGCTTTGGTCCCCGATTCCATTTGGTGGAGATTCAGCCTGATTCGGTGGCCAAACCTCTGAATTCAAATCAAATCAGAGGACCCTTTAATGTCTCCAAATAAAATTGGAACCCTCAGAATTGGTTTGGAGAGATTTGGAAAGATTTGGCAATTTGGACATAGACACAGCTTTAATTATTTTTTCTACTTACCTCAAGGTAGCAGGCAGCTCATGAATGCTGCAGTGCTGGGGCGCATGGAGTGCCCCGCAGAAGTGTGGGGGGAGGGAGGCTGCCAGGCGTGCTCAGCAGCAGACCTGGAAGTGGACCAGAAGCACTTCTGGTCCACTTCCAGGTCCACCAGGGCCCCTTCTGTGTCCCCCCGGCTTGGCAACTGATGCCTCCTGGGTCCGGGGTGGTACCTGGGGTCCCCCCGCAGTCAATCACCAAGCCCAGGAGGGGCGTGGTGGGGCCCCCAGTGCACTCCTCAGAAGACCCGTAAGTGGACCGGAAGTACTTCTGATCCACTTCCAGATTGCTCAGCTGAAACTCCCAGCTGCCTTCCACCCATTTGTCCACTTGCACTGGGTGGGTAGGTGGAGTGGAGAGTACTTCTAGTCCACTTCCAGATTCGCAGCCAAGAACGTGGGAGGCACCTCCGCCCTCCTGTGGGACCCTCCATCTGCCCCAGCATCAAAGCATTAACAAGCCATGCAGTACCTCAAGGTATGTAGAAAAACATTTAAAGCTGTGTCTATGTCCACATTGCTGATTCCCTGAATCAGCCTCAAGTCTTCAGATGCAGGTTTGGCTGAATCAAATCAGGGACAGTGATCTGAATCAATGAATCAAATCACTGTCCCTGATTTGGGCCAAATCCCAATCTAAATTGAATAGGGCCCACTTCGCACACCCCTAATGCTTATGCCACACATACCTATAATTTCAAGCCTTTGGTGTGTTGCAGACTCCACATATGCATTTCCTGAATTTTCAGGCAGTCTCACCCTTAATCACCCAAGTTAGCTGACCATGCAAACACACACACATGTGTATGTACATGTACACATAAAAGGAGAAACATGCACCTGCACACACATAAATTCCCACGTGAAATGAGAATCACCCTTGTACTAGAAAAGAACTATCCCACTGCTTCCCTATCTTTTCACAATTCTGACTACCATACATAAACCAACAATCATGAAGACATTGCTAATTCATGCCGGCTGGAGGATTTTTGAAGAATGTGAATGACTTCTCTGTCTCAAAGAGACTGGCCATACTCAGCCCTGGTGTCAGAACATGAATCTCTGATTGGCATCAGTAGAAATCACACCCTTATGTCAACGCAGCATTTGCCTTCTTTTCCTACTTGATTCATGAGATGCAAACACAGAAGCTGATCACTCTTTCTGGCATACTAGGACCAGTGCCCAACACGAGCTGTCAACTCTTCCAGCACTTGCAGTGCTCAGACCAGCAGAACAGACAACACCACCTAGGCTACCGCCAAGAAACTGCTCTGAACACTTGCAATCACATAAGACATTGTGTGACACTCCCCACTTCAACGGCTGAACAACTAAGTCAGCTCTGCTAGGACATACCCACCTCACAGTAGGCTTGCAACATGCATTGTGAAGTTGTTTTTAGCAGACACTCATCGCTCAGAACCTTTAAAGTCAGAGATGCAATTTACAGCATGTTTCAGCCTGTGACTTCACAGCACACGCTAGTTGTGCGCACGTAGCAGCTATGCTTCTTTGGGTTTGATTTCCAATTGCTGCTAGGAAAAATAACCCTCTAAAAGGATTCCCCCTGACATGAAATGACCCTGAGTATCACAGCCCTGCCCCATCATACCAGGGCCAAGTAACCGAGGCATGCTGCAACAGTCCCTTGGGCAGAAAAAGCAGTGTCAGATTTTATTTGCTGCCCAAGACTGTTCAGTGATATCCCTCTGGGACCTGCAAAACTCACATCAAGGCAACTGGCTATAAAACGTTGATTCATTTTTCACATGCATATTGCCCAGCAGTTCTCTTTCCAGCCTAAAGCCAAGAGTCATATAACTTCCTAGCAACCGACTGAGAAGAAACTCTTCAAGCCGTCCCTCTCTGCTCAGAGTAGCACTGAAAAACAAAAAAGCCCATTAAAGTCAGCATCTGAGTACACAAAGGGAAAGTTCCATGCAAACAGCAAGTTCACCTCTTATAGGTTCACTGTTCAGCTGTGGACCAGCTGAGAGCTTCCCTGTAATGGTGAAGATAGCAGGACTACATACCTGGCCTCACCTCAGCGTGGCCAACTCCATACCCCATATGCCCCAAATAACAGGGGTAACAGTTTTTCCAGAGGTAGCGGTAGCGATTGCCAGAAGCACTTGGGATGCTGCCCAGAAAGCACAGGCACCAATGCACCATCCAAAAATGCCTCTGCTCCTGTCCCATGCTGAATACAAAAAAGAACCAAACACACAAAAACCCGTGCTCCCAAAGTGGTGGGAGAGGCAGCGATGTCAAGTTACAAAAGGGGAAAAAGCAAAAGCAAAACTCAGACACAGCCACCAGAGAATGGGGCTGTGCTCCACAGGGCAAGCCACACACAGAGCCAAGCTGCCCTGCGGAAACTCCCAGATGCACAACGTGCTGTTGTAATAATAGCTACTGCTTCCTAACAACATATGTAGTTTAGGATCGAGCTTGCCTCCGAGCCCTCCCACACGTCTTCCCTTTTATGGTCTCAGCTTTCAACCCGCCCCCTGCAGGTAAAGACCAAGCCCAGTCAGAGTTTCTCCCCCTTCCTACACCCATTTCTCCCTCCCTCCCCTGCTTGGATTTGTTGCTGTCCAGAGCCAAAATGTGTGCGTGACATCACATTCCACAAAAAACCCACACAAACTGAAAGAAACCAAAAAAATTCCTGGCTGACAGCTCCAGGGCATTATTGCAATGCTGGGCCTGGGCCAAGCTGGAGTTCTATAATTGGCCATATTAACAAAGGAAAAAAGCAGAGTTTGGGGAGGAGGTGTGTGTATGTGTGTGTGCAGGAGAGGAGACTGGGCTTTAAATCAATAACACATTTTGGAAAGTCCAGCTTTGACACTCCTAGTCACTGCAGAGCACAAGCTCCCAAGATGCTCTTACCTTGCAGAATGAGAAGTGAGGCTTTTCTTTTAGGAACAAAATCCCTGACCGAAAAAAAAACAAGGTGGGCTCCTTTGAATGCCAAATCATGTTACTATTTATGTGATTTCAGGGCACAATGCAAATTGAAACATCCTAGAGATGGATGGTTTTGTTAGGGCAGCTGATGGTCTGGGCTCAAAAAAAATCAATGCTGGAGAGCTCAAACACACAAAAAAAGTTGTAGTATAATTGAGGTGCACAGTTCATGACAATGATCCCCATATATCAGTCATAGAGCTGGTTGGGAATTTTCCAATAAAATGTTGTTTCATTGGAAAATGTTGATTTCTCAAGCCAGTACTTTCTCTAGAAATGTATGTATCCTTTTCAACAAGGATGGATTTTCTGGTCAGAAATGACCCTCCGCCCCTGAGGACCCAGGAATAATCTCAGTCTCCAACATCCTGATTGTTCCTAATCATGTTTTTTTTCTCTTCCACATGCTTAGAAATGGATTCCTTGAGGGGAAAGAGCAACATGTTTTCACAATTTCCATTGCATGGAAAAACCACCTCCTGCCTGGCATTACTCATTACAGGGCTGTTAGCAGACTGCAGGTTTATGACTGAAACTGCAAATATTGGGAGGAAAGATATTTTGCAAATAACGGATCGAGATTTAAAACAAGTTCACTTGTTTGACTTCATTACCTCATGTTTGCCATTTGCTGGCAGAAACATTCATTGAAACAAACAGTTAAATTGCAGTTAATCTGCTGGAAGTTAAATGTGAATATACAGTCATGAATATTGCTCCTGATGCAAAGGACAGCTTATCCAGTCAGAAAACAAAAACGTATTATACCCCAAATTGAAACTGTTTGAGTTTCTTGATAGCCAAACAGACTGCTTGCACATATTATTTGTGGTAAACATTCAGGAAATAATTTGGAATAATGAATACATTTGAGGGGGAAAAAATCAAGAGCTGCTTGCATACAACTCCCAAAGACATAAAAAGGGAATCAATAATACATTAAATCAATGATTCCCCATCAGTATTTTGGCCAACTGTATTACTGACAGATATGCAGGTATATATTTTTGGTTTGTTAAATAAATAATAAAAGAACACTTTGGGGAGACTGTTTATGTGAGTCTAGGATGCAAGTACTCATTGCCAGTATTGAATCATGAATCAAATGAAATGCTCTGTAAGATTAGCACTGAACAGCATTTTGATGGGTTCTGGGTCAGCTTGAGAATTTTGTATGTAAAGTTGCTGGTTGTTTTGTCCACACAGTTTTGCAGACAAATACTATAGCTATGCATGTGAATAACAGATTGTGCAATCCACCAGTTGGGTGAAGTTGCCATTTGTATGTGCAATGACTGCAGTAGCATCTGTAATTCCAGTACCATATTCATACCCAAAGGTAGATGACGCATACAAACTCACTGCTGCATCTGCCAAAATTCTCCACATTTGTTGACCTGCTTTTTTCTATCTAGGTCAGTAGCACTAATCAGTAGCACTGATAACCAAAAACTGTAAACAACTTTTCAGTCTTCTTCTTGTGTCTCTACACCACATTTGACCACTTTGACTGTTTACAGTGCTTTGCGAGATCTTTCATTGTACCTTCAAGCAGGTGTTGCACAGTCTGAGGTTGCAGTCACATCTGGTTGAACCCATGGTATAGCTAGATTTCTTCATTGGTTCCTTGAAGCATCCAACTCTGGTATGTTGGTAGTTGGGCCATCACCACCTTTGTCATGGTTTGTCACGCATTGGTGGCAAAGAGTCGGGATCTGAATTGCCTATTTTTTCACTGTCAGGTATTTTCTTCAGCTTCTTGTTCCACATCTGTAGCTGTGTCTCCTTGAGTAGGGCATCAAGAGGTTGGGTGCTAGTGAGGAACTGTTCAGTGACCAGTATGAAATGAAATGTTGGCCTTAAACCACCTATTAACAAGTTCTTTTATATCACAGCAGAGACTATTTGGTGCTCTTGTCTCACAAGACAGGCAAACATTAAATAGAAAAGCATTTCCCAACCTTTTTTGCCCAATGGCACACTTACCTAAATAAAGGAGGCAGAAGGGAGGGACACTGACAGGGGGGTGGCGCACAGCCAGCCAGCCAGCATTTTGGGCTGAAGCCATGTCTGCGCGCCCATGGCAGCAGCAGGTGGGGTGTATGGCTCCAGCCAGGCAGGGGGCTTGGCTCCAGCCCAAAATGCTGCAGCACACCAGTTGGGAAATGTTGAAGTAGATCATACAGATTTACTATCATATGTATTCGATTACAACCCTAAATATATGACAGCCCCCCAATAATTAGATTCTACACATGGAAAAGTTACAAATTTGTTATAATATATTTATAATTAATTTATAATGTTATCGTTTTAGATTTGAAGGAATCTAATTATTGGAGGTTTACCTTAAATTTGTCCCCCTCCCACTGCTATAGATGGCAATATAAAATTGGGGGTTGGAGGTCAGGTGATCCCCTTACCTTCTACCGCCCCAACTTCTTTCCCCTGCAGCCCCTTCCCCTGCTCCTCGTTGTCAGACCTTATTCTGTCTGTGCACATGGAAATGAGGGACACATTTGAAAACACTAACCAGGAAATAAACATACATGTAATACCCTGCATATAGGAAAATAATTACATTCCCTGGATGCATATACATTAGGACCGTGCAAAATTTCACCAAGTGTTTCATTTCAAAGCTATTTCAACGTGTTTTGAGCTTGAAACAGTAAAATCAACTCGAAACAAAAAGCATCGAAACAACTTTGAAACAAACCAAGGGCACTCAAAACGTCTTGAAAGTTTTGAAATGTTTCGAGTTTTGAAGCAGCCCAGTGGTGGGAGGTAGGGGAGAGCTAAAGCTGTGCTCTGAGAGGCTCTGCAGCCCCATGCAGCTCAGCCCGGCAGGGAGCACAGCCCTGGTTCTCCCCACCTCCCACCACCAGGCTGCGCTCTGTGGGGTTGCTGGAGCCAATCAGAGCACAGCCTGGCAGCGAGAGGCAGGCACAGCCGGGGCTGTGCTCTGCCTCTCACCGCTGGGCCCATGCCCATGCCGAGCACCGGTCCCAGGTGACAGGGCCGCCTCCTCTCATCCGGGGCACAGGTCTGGGGTCCTGCACCCTGGGAGGGGTCTGGCATAACCCTGCAGGCCTCCCAGGGGTGTGCCCCTCTGGATCTGTGCCCGGATGACAGGAAGCTGCCGCTGTTGTGTGGGGCCAGTGGCAGCATCAGTCTTCCCTAGTGCTGGGTGCGGGCTGTGTGCAGCGCTGGTCCCAGGTAGCAACAGCAGCCTCTTCTCATCCAGCAAAGATCCTGGAGCCCATACCCCCGGGAGGAGTCTACCATCCCTGCAAATTGCATCTGAATCAGGCAACAAATGACAACTTTTTAGGCATTTTCATGATTCTCCATTATAGCCTCTAGGGGAAACGTCGAAATGAGTCAAAAGAGCAAAACAGTTTGGATGAAATGAAATGGGACAGAGCTTCAAAACAAAACAAAACAAAACAAAACACTGTCCCTTTGAATGGTGAATCATCAAAAAGAAATGATCGAGTTTCTCACAGCCCTAATGTACATGTGTGCTTTACTGAGGAACAGACTAATTAGCTGCACAGTAAAGCATCACCATCTACATGGGTGCTGGTTAGAGTGCAGCAAACTAATTAACTTTGCCATAAGATAGTACTGTTAGGGTCAATACTATTTTATGGTGGAGTAATTAACTGCACTGAAATGCATGCATAGATGCTAATGAGGAGCATAAATTGTGCCTGGTCAGCCCACCCAGCTGGGGGCCTGCTCCATCCAGGGCCAAATTGCTGCTGTCCCAGACACGTATGTAGTTACTGCACCTGGAAGCAGTTTACTCAAATTGCTCCAGAGTTTATTGCTTTGCATTAATTGCACACATAGATGCACTCCCCCCCTCCATACACTTAGTTCATCCAGAATTGATGTAGTTTACCCCTTCTGAAATTGCTGCAATTTTTAGCAAAGGTGAGTACCTTAACAGAAAGTTTGTACTTTCTGTATATATACCTATATGGTTCTACACGCCTGTCTCATGACCACTATGGTTCACTTGACAGTCCAAAACATGCCTTTAAAATTATACCATCCTTATCCCCATTATAACAATGGTACCACACATCCATGTGCCCATTACCTTCACCTTTAACCATCACAACCACACAAAAGACCAATTCCACATCTACTTCCCATCCTCCTCTCCCTCTACCCCTCCTTCCAACTATCCCTCCTAATCCTTTCACTTGTCATCGTGGTTGTCTCCAACATCATCATTGTCGTCACTCTCACCAACTGTCCCACCTCTGTACAGCCTGTGCTAGTCTTTTCTTTGCCACATGCTCTCTGCCATCTCCACCCCGACATATTCCACCGACTTCCTGTAGTATCCCTGCATCTCAGTTCCATTTTGACATAGCCCTAGACTGAATGGTTTGTGTGCTTGTACTTGAGCAGGTTCTTGGTCTTCCACAGGGCATTTCTAAAGTAAGAGATGAACTGGTCAGAGTGGGTTGTCAGGGCCCGCTCCTGCTTGGTCAGATGACCAAACAGTACCACCTCTCTGTTCAGAGTCTTGACCCCTGTCATCTCTTAAGGAGCAAGATTACTCTCCTCCACATGGCCAGCTCCCACTTCAAAAAAAAAATTGTGTCTTGGGCCAAATCAGCCAAATTAGTTCCAAACTCTGTCGACTGAGCAAAGCTCAATCATTCAAGTCTGTGTGACACAACCACTGGAAAGTATCCTACCTCCCAGACTCTTCAGCCTGAGGCTTCAGATACTCTCAAATCCATGGCAGACATCCTACACACAAACCCCAAGCCCAGAGGCTTTGAAGTTCATATGTCCCTTAGTGTCACTTGTACCTAGCCAAAAAGACCAAAGAAGCAAGCTACAGAGAAAACCTGAGAGCAATCCCCCATAGCCATAAACTGTATAGCCAAGGTCCTCATATTTGGAGGCATTTGTAGACTCTCGAAGGGGTCAGTCTGCCCCTTCAAGGGACAGGCCTTCACCCTCTAACTACACCAAGTCATTCAAGGCTGAGAAGAGGTAGATACAATGACTTAGGACCAAAAACCATCATTGTGGTATCTCCCCTGCTCCACACGCACTACGCATTTTTTTTTTAATTTGCAAAAATATATATTCCTATACACATAAATATATAATCACAGTACTTTTACCAACACTGTCCTGTGGCTAATATGACTCATCTGTCAGTCCAAAACACATCACTGCCATTACATTATACACATTCTCCTCACAATATCTGCACTGCGCTCCCACATGTTTATCCACCTGTGGGACCATCCTCAATGCCCTTGCCCACATGAATGATTGATGCCACCCATGACTGCGGGGGCACCTTGGTGGTGAGTGGCAAGCAGGGACCACCTACAGCTGCTGCCCGCAGTGTCGGCAGTGGCGAGCAATGAGCTGGTACTGCTTGCAGCCACCACCTGCAGTGTCGGCAAGTGGTGAGTGGGGACAGCCCACAGTTGCTGCACTCAGTGTTGGCGGTGGCGAGTGGTAAGCAGGGACTGCCCGCTACTGCAGCCAACAGTGTTGGCGGCAGGGGGTGGGGGGATGGGGGTGGCGAGCGGTGAGTGGAGACTGCCTGCAGATGCCACCAGCTGCACTGGCAGCAAGGTGGGGACAGGTGCGAGCAGCGACCACCTGCAGAAGCCAGAGGCAGCTTCGTCAGCGGCCACTCTCAGGGAGAGCACGTGTCCCCCTACGTGTCTCCTATGCTTGCCCATCACAAAGACACACAACCTTTCCCTACACCCTAAGCTCTCCCTCCCCACTTCCCTCTCTCCTGTCTGTCTACATCTTCCCCAGTTCTTTGAGAAGTCACTGCCATCATTGCTTTCTTCTCTCTCATTGTCTCCACCACCATTGCTGCCATCATCATCACTGTCACCACTCTCTCCAGAGGCCCCACCCCTGAATAGTCTGTGCCAGTCCATCCTCTTCCAGACGATCCCCACCATCTCCTCCCCACCATCTTCCACTGCTTTCTTGCAGTACCCTTGTATCTTGTTCAGTCCCATTTTGAAACAGGCATATACTGTGAGGTCTGTTCACTATTTAGGAGTAGGACCCTGGCCTTCCACAAGGCATTTCTAAAGCAAGAAACTAAAATTAATTGGTTGAAGCAAGCTGTTGGGTCCCCTTCTGCTTAGACAAGTATTCAAACAGCACCACTTCTCTGCCTAGGGTTGTGATCCCCGTCACCATCTTGAGGAGTATAAACACTTTTCTCCACACCCCTATACATGATATTAGTTCAAAACTAAAAGGCTCATGAGTTAGCATACACTTCATTGGGCAAGGCCCCAGCAGAGACAACTGCGTTTCAAGCCATGGTGATAGCACAGCTCACACATCTGTATATACTCTAGATCTCCCACAAAGGATAACCGCTAATTAGCTCCAGCTAATTAGACTGGAACCAGGTGTTTTTGTCACAAGTCCTGACATGCTACAAAAAAGTATATGTAGAGAAGGCACATGGCAGCCTTGTCCAACTCCACCTCATGGAGGGCAGGGCCACATTAATTGTATATAACTGACTGAGAGAGAGGGTGACAGAGGGATTATGTATAAGCTGTTTGGGCCTTGTTTGCTGATAGTTGCCAGACATTTAAGGTTGTTGAAAAACCTGCACTAATTGGAAATGGGGAAGAAAGGCACAGCTCAGCTGTTGGACTGAAGAGGAAATCAAAATGTATTCTATATAGCGGCTCACTATGACTGCAAAAAAGAGTCGGCACTGAGGGGGACTGTACACAATGGCTGCCTATACACATAGTTTGGGGGGAACATTTTAATTAGAGTAGGGCCGTAGGTGAGCTTGAGGACCTAGTGTCCATGGGGGTCTCTGTCCTCTGTGAGGGGTGGTCAAGATCCTCCAGGTGGAGTCTGATCTGAAGCTGAGCAGAAGGAAAGCATGGGAAAAGACAGAGGTCAAGGTAAAGCATAAGTTAAGTCTGTGGCACATGTGCCACCACTCTATGAAGGGGAACACAGTGCTTATGAAGGTGGTTTTGCTACCGGTGCTCTTGACAAAAAACTCATTGGAGCTAATGTGGGCTGGGATTAATGGTGAGAGGAAAGGGGAGACGGAGCAGAAAGGTGAGGGAGAGGGGAAAGGGCAACTTTTCTTGACTATCAGAGCAATAAAACAACAGGCAAAGACTTCAGGGATGTGAAGAGGGGGAGGACTAAAGCCAACTGCATCAAGCAGCAACACAGAAGACTCAAAAAAGTGGTAGAGTTGTGTAATTTAAATGGACAAGCATGACTGTGCACTGCATCTATAAATGTCAGAAGTGTGCTATCGAGGAAGAGACTGCATAAGATTATGCCAATATTGAGTGGGGTCAAAGTGGAAATAATATGTTTACGGGAGTATGGAATCCCATGGGAAAGGAATTACAAGCATTTTGCACAGAGATGGGGATGGGGTCCATTGTCGTGTATGAAGCTGGATGTAAACCAAGTGGCTGGAGTCATGATTTTGCTCAAGTGTGAGGAAGTGGAAGTGTGGCAACTGTGACTGATTGTGGAAGGGAGACCACAATGGATAGTGGTGGAGTTAGAAAAGAAACTGTTAGAGATTTTTAATATGTACACACCAGCTGAAAGAGAAGGAAGGATAGCCCTGTTTTAGAAATTAGAAGTGTATGTAGGCAGAGGTAGGCAGCAAATTCTGGTGAGGGATCTCAATTATATTATTGAGGAGAGGGATAGGAAAAGGGATGGAGGGGAAGGAGATCTAGATAGCTCATCAAAAAGTATTAATTAATATCATAAGAAAAGGAGGCATAAAGGATGTATGGGCCAGTGAGAAGGTGACGATGAGGATGGAACTGAGAGGGAGACAGGTGTTGAGAACAAATTTTGTATTAATATCAAATGGGCTAGGGATTGGAAAGCATGTGATCATAGATGTGACCTTCAGCATCACTGGATGCTGAGAGTGGAAATAAGTTTAGATAAAAGCAGAGGTAGGGGGGAAAGAAAAGTGAAAGTTAAATGTTCAATTATTACAAAATGACAAGACCTGTCAAAAATATGTGAAACTGTGTAAAGGATGGAGGATGCTGAATAGATACTACAGAAGCATCTGGGAATTCTGGTCAATGACCAAGAGAAGTACAAGAGAATTTTTAAGAATTATTGGTTGAACAGAAGTGAAGAAAAGCTAGAAGAACTACAGGTAAGGAAACTAGAATTATTAAAGGAGGCAGTGAGACACGTATGAGTGAAAGAAGAACTGGAAGACATAAGGTGATGGACTAAAAAATGGTTCAAAAGTAAAATGGATGAGAAAATCTTTCTGACTAGAACACCTTGGGTGGAGAAGGGGGAAGGATGGTATATTTTTTGGTGAAACTGTGGAAAAGAAGGAAGGAACTGAAGGCAGTGAAAACTGGGGAAAGAATCTGAGTACAAGAGAGGGTGAAGGTGTTGGATGTGACAGTGGAGTTTTATAAAGAGCTGTAAAAAAGAAGAGGAGTAGATGGAAGAAAAATGAGGGGCTCCTTGAAGGGATAAAGCAAGGAATAGAGGATGAAAAGAAACAAACATTGAAGAAGTTAAGTATGAGAGAAGGTGAGGACTGCTTAAAAGCATGCAAGAGAGGGAAGGCACTGGGAAGAGACAGACTTTCAGTGGAATTCTATGAAAAATGTTGGCAATGGCTAGGGACAGATATAATAGAGTCATACAGGGAAATAATGGAGGGTGGGGATGTAGGGGAGAATTTTGCAGAAGATATGGTAATTTTGATATTCAAGAAGGGAAAGGAAGACATCTTAGGCAACCTGAGGCCAGTAAACCTTTTAAACATAGACTACAAATTGATAGCAAAAGTACTGGCCAGAAGAAAGTGTGACTGTTTGGCAGACGTGATGAAAGAAGAACAAAAGTGTGCCATTCCTGAGAGGAGGGTATTCCAGACCCTATGGTTTATGAGAGATGTCATATCACATGTACAAGAAAGGAAAAGAAACACAGTAATGCTGAATGTAGACCTGGAAAAGGCATATGATATTCCTGAACGTGACTTCATGTTTGAAGTATTGTGAAGGATGGGGTTTCCTGCAAAGACGATCAGGTGGGTTAAAGTGTTATACAGTAAAATGGGAAGTCAAGTTCTGGTGAATGGTTACTTGATCAAAGCATTCCCCAAAGAAACAGTGATAAGACAGAGATACTTTCTGTTCCCCTATCTTTTTGTGTGCAAAATGGAGCTATTGGGATGGAGTTTGTGATGATAAACTGATAAGCAGTGTGAAGATACCAGGAGGGGGAGAAGTTAAATATATGTTATATATGGATGATGTGAACATAGTGGCTCAGGACAATGCATTAATTGAGAGAATAATGAAGTATACTGAGAACTATGCTGAAATGCTAGAGGTGAAATTAAATAAGATGAAAACTATGATGATGGGAATGGGGTACTGGGAGAATTTACAGAACTTCAGGTTGTGGGTGGTAGAGGGTGCAATCAAGATCTTGGGAATCCCAATGGTTGCCAAAGAGAAAGGAACACAAGTGTGGGAGAAATTAGAGGTAAAAGTAAGGCAGATTTTGGGATTGTGGCATGGTAGAACATTATCTTTCAAGGGTAAAGTGGCTGCAGCAAAAACAGTGTTCTGGCTGATTGTCTTTTACACGAGACTGGTGTATCCATCATCATTGCAGCAGATAAGGAAGATACAGAGGCAGATATACATGCTTTGGGGGGGAAGTAAAAGAGAAAGAGTAATCAGCAAGGAGCTATACAAAGCCAGGAAATTAGGAGGACTTTCATAAGTTAAGCATGCAGGGTTAATTTTGCATTAATATGTCCATTGAATGAAGATGCTAAATAATGAATGAAAACCACTCACAGCAGTCTGCTTAATGAAACAACGCAAACAATTTCCCCCAGAAGACATCACAAAAGGCTATCAACACTTGCCACCCAGTTCCAGAAGCCTAAGAGTCTGTGTGTGTTAATCTCTTCATGTCCTTTTATCTTACAGCAAGCAAATTTGGAAAACTTTGTGTATATTTACAAGTATGTCCTGTAAAGAGGCAATACACAGGGTGGGAAAACTGCTTGTTTCTACTGTTATCAGACAAGGAAGAATGTTAAAATGGGACATGTCTGAGAGAGATTGGAAAAAACTGAGGGCATGGCAGCCACTGGCCCACTACGTGAAGATGGAGAGTTTCTTAAGGGTAATAAACTAGAGGGAGTGTGATTAGAGTGCTTGAGTTTCTGGTTTGTTGGGTGTCAAACAGGGAAATGAGAGCTCTCTTCTGGATATCTGTCATGGGCTAGAGGAGATCTGGCTCCAACAATTGCTTGTTTTTAGATGGATCTCAAGAAGAAGTAAAATCTCAAGTCATTTTATGAGGTTCTGCTGTTTCAACAGGTCACATGAGCAATCTAAGGACTGTAACATAAAGGGCATACATCAGTTTTACCTTTACGAGCATGCACTTCTGGGAACAGGTTATATATATATAAGTTATATGTCCATACACCAATCATGTTAGAATTGAGAGATCACAACATGGGGCTTGCAAAAAGCATTCAGATTCAGTAACCCATACCAACGTCAACTTGGTGTGCACCATCCTAGGCTAGCACCACATGCTATTCTTCTGTTCTAATAATTCTGTTCCAGAATTACTGAAAAGGCTATATGGAGAGATTATCTGAGGCTTGCCTTGAGCAGACACAAGTGTGTGTGTGTACACATGTGTGTATCTATGTGTGCATGTGTGTACACTCACAAGCTTGCATTAAGCACACATAATGCCATGTGTGCTAAGCCATGAACATGTTTTGTGAGAACAAAGAGCTTAGAGGTGAGGCTACCACCTTGTGAGTTAGGATCCACGCATGTTATGCATGCGCTGGCTGACCATGTTAAATGTAAAGTGCTCATTCTGTCACTTTAAGACAGTTTGCGTGTGAATGCGTGAGAACAAGAGGCTCAAGTTAAGCATGCAGGGTTAATTTTGCATTAACCTGTCCATTGAATGAAGATGCCAAATAATGAATGAAAACCACTCACAGCAGTCTGCTTAATGAAACAATACAAACAATCTCCCCCAGAAGACATCACAAAAGGCTAGCAACACTTGCCACCCAGTTCCAGAAGCCTAAGAGTCTGTGTGTGTTAATCTCTTCATGTCCTTTTATCTTACAGCAAGCAAAAAACAATTTCTTCCAAACATTTGTACTGATTGTACTGTATACATATCCTGAAGAAGAGAGACTATCAAGCTGCTAATAGGAATGGCCTATAACATTAAAGAGAAAATGAGCTTTTATTATGAGTTTCATCTGTCTGGAGTCTGTGCCCAATGCTAACAGAAACACATGAACTGTTCTCTGTGTCAGTAATTACAGCCCTACTGAAAACCTTATGGCTGCATTCTTCTGCAAAGAGAGGTATTTTGACACTTAATCTGCTTCTTCTAATGTAGCACAGAACTCCCACGGAAGCGGGGCATATCATCCATAGTTGCAATGCAGCCTTTCACTAACTTAATAAATGCAGCATATGCTGAAATAGCAGACTATCTTTTCCAAGAGGGGGTTGAAGCATTCCATTATTACCACCCTGCTAGTGCTTTTAAATTGGTTTAGCATTGGTGAAAGGTGCTGTTATTTAGCTAGAGAATAGGTACTACACAAATTGAGTGAGCCTCCCATAGCCCCCAGACCACATGATTAATACCTAGTAACATTCTGTCCTCCTCCACCACACCTTCATCAAAGATTAGTCCCCTTGTTCTGTGGCCCTCTTGTGATATGACTGATAAAACCAATCACCTCTTTGTCCTCCTCTAGCTAACTCACTGATGACCTTTTTCCATCTGATAAGCAACAGTTGGCAAACAGCTATCAAACCCTGCAACTAAAAATACAGCATGAAAATGATGAGGAAGCACTTTCCATACTGAAAGGGAGGATTTTGTACTGAAGGCATTTGCCCCACAAGGACAGTACCAGAGCATGAAAACTACACGAGAATAAACCTATACTTGGCACCTCTAAAGATTTCAGTCCTCCCATGACCCAGCTACAGCACACTTCATCAGAAAGCGTGGATAAGACATTATTTTCTATAGCTGTTAACAATATTAAAACAAAACAAAACTCTTACCTGGATCTGTTATTTTTTAAATTAATCTTATGAAATATTTCTAACTGCAAGGGACTGAGATCAAGTGGGGGAGGGGCCACAGTGAAGTTTCTGAGAAAGTCATGAGTAAGTCATGATACTTACTGATCCCTGTGTGAGATGGAGGCAAAATTTAAATTAAGAAAAAAAAGAAGAAAGAAAGGAAGAAAGAAAGAAAGTGAGAAGTAAGCATAGTTTATTGGATTTTCCAGAAGCCAGCTCATAAAACACCATTAGCTTCCTGGAATGTTTTGCAGCAATGTGTTTGTGGGTTAGGTGGTGAGGAAAATGGCAGATCTTGCTGACTTTTAAACATTTTAGTAGTATGATCTGGTTGTAGCAAAATTCCAAATTAAAATGTGCTCAGAAAGAAATGCATATCACTCTGCAAAAAATCTGCCATACTGAAAGCACCCAACCAAAGAAGAAAACAACCACTCAGGACATCATTATAGCATCTTCCAAATGACGGTAGGCTACCAGCTCTAGTTCTTTAGCAGTAGGGCTGTGCGAAATTTCGCTAGCTGTTTCAATTCTACACTGTTTTGACTCGTTTTGAGTTCGAAACAGCTAAAGCGAATTGCAATGAAGGGCTTTGAAACAGCCTTGAAACAAAACAAGACTAGTTGAAATGTTTCGAAAGTTTCAAAATGTTTTGTGATTCAAAGCAGCCAGCAGCCAGGTGGCGGGAGACAGGGGAGAACCAGGGCCGCAACCTCATGTGGCTCAGCCGGGAGCGCAGCCCTGGCTCTCCCCACCTTCCACAGCCGGGCTGCAGGAAGCCAGTCACAGCACAGGGGAAGGGACCTGAGCTCAGACTCAACCCCTATGATCAGGCTGGGGAAGGCAACGCAGCCCAGCTGAGCTAAGTTCTCCTCTCCAGTTAGATTGGGCTGGGGAAAGGAACTCAGCCCAGCTGAGCTGAGTTCCCCTCCCCAGCACTTACAATCGTTTCCCCAGGTTGATCGTAGCGCTGGGGAGGGGAACTGAGTAATCAGGCTCAGTTTCCTTCCCCAGCTCCCCAGTACCAGGCGGCAGCACCCAGCTTCCCTCCCTTTTCTGGCAGACAGATTGGGAGCCTGAAGCACTGAGAGGACTGGCACAACTCCCACAGCCCTCTCAGGGTTGTGGGCCCCCATCTGCCTGCCTAATGAGAGAGGCTGTTTCAAGCTTCCCCACTATAGCGTACGGGTGAAACGTTGAAACAGCCTCGGTTTTGACAAAACAGAACAGCAGTTTCGAATTGAAATGAAATTCAAAATGAAACTCTGTTCTGTCGAAATGGAATGGTGCCATTTTGCACAGCCCTATTTAGCAGTCTACTCCATGCATGGGCAACATTTCCTGAACCATTTCAGCCCATTTTCACATAGATTCATTAAACACTCAAAATGCTTTTAATTAATATTTGGAATTTAAATGGCCTAAACCCAGCAATTTCTCTCACACTGTAAAAGAAACATGATATTTGTGGGGAAAAAGTAATATTTAAGACCCATCTCTACAATAAAATCAGTTAAAATGGACATGTGATACAGGATACAAAGGTGTTTCAGTGCCCACTCCCAATGTATCTGTTACAAACGTTTATTACAATTTAACCGGCCAACGTGATCAGGACGAGCAGAGATGAATGACTTGCGTCCTTATCTTATAGTGATGTGCAAAATCTCTCAAACTAAGCTGCAGCAAGGATATCACTTCAAAACAACAGACCTCCAAGGAAACAGCATTAATGACTGAGTTGGCAACAGCAAGCTCTCTGAGTCAACATGATAGTATTCAATCATCTTGCATTTGAACAATTCTATTCTTTTTCATATGGTCATGACTGTGCTGCACTCCTGCCAGAAGCTGCTTTTAAGGTGATTTTTTTTTAAATGTTTTGTTTAAAAAAAACTCCAAACATTAATATTTCTTCCTCCTGGCTTAGACCAGATCTTTGGTATGCTAGCACAATTACCAAGTGACAATGGCTGGTGTGGAGACTTTTTTTGTTAAAAGCTTTTTACAAAAGTGTTTATGTGTAAAACTCACATTGTCATGTGGCTATCGGAAGTGCTTTAAAAAGGACCTTTTCAATTTGGGAATACTAGGCAAGGATCGTTTGTCTGTATTAAATTACTCCTTGCTTTGTGGAATGCGTCTGAATCACAATGTGAGCAATCCTCCAGGTGACTCAACTCCATAAAGCCAATCAACCTTTCGAACGGCCCACTGAATGAGAAATTCGCATTTCTTGGATAGGCAAAACTCCAACCAAGATACTCTTTGGCCTAGTTTCATAGTTTCATAGTAACTAGGGTCAGAAGGGGCCTAGAGCAGACCATCTAGTCTGACCCCCTGCCAATGGCAGGAACAAGTGCTGGGGTCACAGGACCCCAGCCAAGTACCTAT
>JAGPOW010002149.1:4370453-4395255 GCA_030014935.1 Caiman crocodilus | reverse complement strand
CTCATAAGGCCTATCTTGCTGCCCACATATCATTTTAGTAGCCCTCCTCTGGACCCTCTCGAGGCCGTCCATATCCCTCTTGAAGTGCAGCGCCCAGAATTGGACACAGTACTCCATCTGCGGCCTGACCAATGATGCATAAAGGGGGAGGATCATCGCCTTGGACCGGCTCGAAATGCATCGTCGAATGCACGCTAGAATGCACGCATGCTAGTGAATGGCATTGTGAGAACTCATGCCCCCAGATCATACAATCCCAATAGCCAGTTTCATCCCCTCTTGCACTTCTAGCAAAACGATCAGACTTGTACCAGGCATGCTTTATAGTCTAACAAACTCATAAAAAAAATAAATCAAACTTTGCTCATGTAACAAGCTCACTTTAGCCTGGTTTGAGGCAGCTTGTGCTTCTTTGTCACCTAATTTATTTCAGCTGATGAAGTTCTAAGAGTTGATTTGAATTTGGCAACACATTACAATCAGCAGGAAATCATGACTACTTTCTTTGGACTTAGCTGCAAGAACATTAATGTCAAAAGGGTTCCTGAAACAGTGATCTATGTAGACAGGATCTGTAACACCAAAGGAATTTCACTGGGATTCTGTCTTAGTATTACTAGATTCTTACAAGAATCCTGGCAGCTTATTCTGTCAGTAGTCTTTATTTCAAAATTAAAAAGGCAGCGACAATTTTAAAGCCTCAAAAATGAACTCCCATTGGTACAGAAATGGATCAATGGGCTTAGGTAAAATATAACTGTCTAGAAGTTCATCTAAAATTAAGTAAGCCCTAAACCACCTGCCTTTGAAGCTTGAAAAAAAGTTTGAATTTACTTTTATTTGCAGTACTTTTAAGAACAACAGATGTCTCTACACTTCTTGATGAAGCCTTTAATTGGAAATAAAAAGGCCGAAACATGGGGATGGGAAGGAATGGCCTTGTTTCTATGAGACATTTAGACCCATCTCACAGACTATTCTAGAGGTTTTTGATGAGCTGTCCAACTTGCAGTGATGACTTGCCAGGATTGATAGGAAGCAGGTATCCCACAGCTTCCTGTTTCGTTATCAGATTCCTTTGATGACTGTTTTCTAAAATTAGCATTGTGTTTAAGGGGCCGATACTCTCAGGTATGGATAGCTTGCTATGGGAAATTGAGTACCTCACACTCCTCACAAGCTACACCAGGATTTCTGTTGTTTTGAATCATGGAGAAGAGAGCAAATCTGGCTCCTCTGTGTGTAGGTTTATATCTAACACTCACACATGCACCTATAAATATATGCTCACAATTTTAGCTGGAATTCTTCAAGATTAGTGGTGTTTTTCATTTGGAAAATGCTTTAAAAATATTAACTAACCATCGCAGAACCAATCTATGGCACTTAAGTAAGGTGTTACTGTTTTAGGCACCAGGTAAATGAAAATTGAATTGGCTTGCCTTTGCTACAATCAAAATCTGAGTCAGGAATAGAATTTCAAGAAATTCTGGCCTTAATCCTGCATTCAGAGGGATGGACAAGACCAATGCGAAGCACAACTGTAAGTTATCCAATAAATATTTTACTAACAAAAAAGTACCACTAAAACCCTAAAAGGCCAAACTGCCTGGACATTTTTTATATATATATTCAAATCACTTCTATGTAACTGCAAAAGGACAGCAAACTTAGTCAGTTATTAGAAAATCCATTCCTGGAACTGAGACAGCTCATCCAACAGCTACACAATTGGAAAGATTTCTTTGGGATCTCTTGAATTATGAATCCCAGTGGAGAGTCAAAAAATGTCTTTTCTGCCTCTGCTTGCCTTTATTACATTCTCTTGTGCCTGCCCTTTTCCCCTGTACAGCTTAAGAATGCGGTAAAGACAAACTACATTAATCAAAAGTGCTGATGGTACCAAATTAGAAACACTTGTAAGCACTGTGACACTGTATCTGGAACAAGAGAGCTTAGGAGGGTGAGCAGTGTCAAATGGTGTGACATGAAAGGTAAATAAAATGCAAGCAATACATGTATAGGACATCTAAAACAGAAAGGCTGAATCACAGCAGGTTGGTTTGAGAGCAGCAGTACAGAAAGAGACCCAGGATGAGGTTAGCTGGTAAATTCAACACGAGATCACAGCAGGGTATTCTTGCAATGCTATTCTGGGATACTGTCTATCTGGTATATCCAGGGAGCTTATTGTTTCCTCAAGAAGATCACAGATAAAGTTCTGCATGCAGTTCTGGGTACCACAACACAGACTTTGATAAGCTTCAGCATCCAAAATAAAAGGTTTTAAGACAATTTGTCCAAAGAAAGGACTAAAAGATAATGGTAAAATGAGAGCATCTGACCTATAAGGGGAATCTAAAGGGACTGTGCTATTAAGAAAAGGCTGTAGAGCAAAGAACACCAGAACAATCTAGAAATACCCAAAAGAGCACAGAAACAGAATAAAAGGCTGCAGGGGGACAAAGGACACTCACACCAGCTATGTAGAGGGAGAATCACCAACAATGGAAGCCACCCTCTGGAAAGTGACAGACACTTCAAAGTTATAGTCACTCACAAGAAAATAAAGCATCACATTTAAAAGGAGCAGAACAATGGCACTCCTGCGTTTGTGGATGTAGCAAGTACATGATACTGCACAGCGACATACACATTACTGTCTTGGAGGCAGTTCCTTAGCCCTATACCCACACTAGCAATTCTTTTAAGATGTGCAAGAATGAGTGATGATGCAGCTATGTATTAATAGGTGAACAAAGGAATAGTGGGGAGATATGACCACCCAGAGAGTGGTAGTGGATGGATCAGTATCAACCTGGAAAGATGTGGCCAGCAGAGTCCCACCAGGGTCGGTCCTTGGACCTGTGCTGTTCAATATCTTCATCAGTGCCTTGGATGCAGACATGGAAAGCACTCTGTCCAAATTCGCAGATGGTATCAAATTATGGGGTAAAATTAACAAGCTAGAGGGTAGGTAGCGAATCCAGGCAGATCTGGACAGATTGGAAAAGTGGGTGGAACAGAATAGGATGCAGTTCAACAAGGGCAAGTGCAAAGTGCTGCACCTAGGGAGAAGGAATCACCAGCATGCTTACAGGCTGGGGAAGCACCTTCTCAGCAGCACAGCAGTGGAAAGGGATCTTGAAGTCATTGATGACACCAAGATGGACATGAATCATCAGTGTGACAAAGCAATCAGTAAAGCTAACCACAATTTATCATGCATTAGCAGGTGCATGATGAACAAGTCCACAGAGGTGATGCTTCCCCTCTATGCAGCATTGGTCAGGCTGTAGTTGGAGTAGTGTGTCCAGTTTTGGGTGCCGCACTTCAAGAAGGATGTGGACAACCTTGAGAGGGTTCAGAGAAGGGCCACTCATATGGTTAGGGGCCTGAACACAAAGCCCTACGAGGAGAGATTGAGGGATCTGGATCCCTTCAGCCTCTGCAAGAGAAGGCTGAGAGGTGATCTTGTGGCCACATACAAACTCATTGGTGGGGGCGGGGTGTGGGGGAGGGCAGCAGGGAATAGGAGATGCTCCGTTTACCAGGGCACCCCTTGGAGTACCTAAGAACAATGGCCACAAACTGACAAACAGCAGATTTAGTTTAGACATCAGGAAAAACTTCTTTACAGTAAAGGTTGCCAGAATCTGGAATGGGCTTCCAAGGGAGGTAGTGCTCTCCCCTACTTGGGGTCTTTAAGAGGATGCTGAATATGCACCTGGCTGGGGTCATCTAACCGCAGCGCTCTTTCCTGCCCAGGGCAGGGGGTCAGACTCGATGATCTACTGAGCTCCCTTCTGACCCAAACATCTATGAATCTATGACCAGTACAAGAGGACCTAATGACTCGGAGACAGAGCCATGACTAGACACAAACTCTCCAAAGTCGTTGGTTAGCACTATACAGCTAAATGTCTACCTTCCGTTCCAGGTACCTGGCTAACTATGCTCTCAGGAAAAGGCCAAATCTTACTTCCCTTTCTCAAGAAGTGTCAGGAGGGCCTTGAATTCATAACATAAAAATACAGCCACACACAGTTCATACAAATGGCATCTGAAGAGGAAGAACTCCCTACAACAGCAAGATGGTCACTGGGCCAGTGCAGTGGCATGCATTAGGTTCCTCAATTCCTGATCAAATCCAGACTATTGTAACATGAATTCCAGAACAAGCCAAGGATTTTAAAAGGGAAAAAAAGGAAGCTTCACCTGGATACAGAGACTACATAAAGCAAAAGCTACCCGGTGTACTAGGTGACTAGAGTTTACAGAGAGTTCATGCACCACACTGACCCCTTTTCTTCCAAACAATATAATGCAGACGTTTGGCATCACCCGAATATTTCTGTCTGCATTAAAAGGAAATTCAAATTCCAATCGGTTTAGCCATGACATCTTGACTCCGCAGATTAGCAGCTCAGCTGCTCTGTCACTGCGCTGCACTGTAATATGGGCTATGGAAGAGTTAGATAAATAAACAGCACAGGAAATTTAACACATACCAGTCACAGGCTGCATACTCAAATGTATTCCAGACAGATTTTTGAATCCTGTTAAATATATGTAAGGAAAATGTTAGTTGGTAATTAAACAAACGTTCTGTGTGCAGAATTAAATGTTTGTTTCACAAAATCCAGCTAGAAAGTCTGAAGTTTCATTGAGCTCAGAGTTCATACCCCTGTGTTTAGAAGTGTTTGAAAAGGTCAACGATACTTCCCTCTATGAAATTACATTTAAAACACAACCTAAAAATACCACTTTGTTAAAGCCACATTCTAGAGCTCTGCAGACCTCAGGCAGTTTTGTTCAGCGCATGGTATTGAATTCGCGGCTGTCTGGGGAAGAAGTTCATAAATTTTGTATTAGCCCCTCTCTTCCTAGCCCATATGGCAGTACAGAAAACCTTCCAAGATGGAGACAAGCATCCTGCATGAATTCCACCATGCATAAGCAGCTGGCAATAAAAAACGAATGGATAGAAGCTGCAGCATGATTCCTAAACTGATAACACTTGAATATCTGAGGGCTGATTGAGCCACAAGTGGGGTTATGGAAGCATGAGAAAAGGTTGCCAGCTGGACCATGATACCTTTTCCCAGTACTAGCCCTTGGTGCACCGGAGCTCCAGTTATTCTCATGATGGAGTTTCTTACTGAAGACACATCTAGCAAACCGTATCTAAAGACCCTCTATAGTACCCTTAGTCACAATGCTGCAGTATGCTTGGTGACCTCTCAGCTTGACTGATCAATTTGTTTGTTATAAAAGTGCAAATGAAGTTTCATAGGTAAGAACTTCTGCCTTTGATGCGACTTTAAAATCTCTTATTCATACACATATGTATCCACTGTCTGCATCTTAAAAGAAAAGCACCATCACCAAGTCCAAATGCTATTTCTTATTAGTCCTAAACCAGCACTTTGAACTTCACCTGAAATCTGTTTTACATCTAAACATCGCCTCGTTAGTCCACATACCATATTCAGCTGCAACTATGCTTGAACGCAGCAAGACACAGAATTTCCATTCATGGGAAAATAGGGAACAAAGAAGTAATAATAAGATTCCCAAATGAAGAAAAGGCGAGCAAGCAAGAAAGGAAGAGTGGAAATATTTTTCTGATTGCGGATCCAGATCAGCATCTCCTGTCCACTCCTGGCTAAAGCCACCTGTCTTTCTGCCCTGCTTGTGTCTGGAAACAGACAATGCACTTGGTGGACAACCATGGAAAAGATTCCAGGCAGAAGACTTAGTTAAGCAAAACATCGTAAACTAGAAGACAAGGGAGCATTAAAAGTATGACAATGAACCCATCATCCTAACTGCTAATGTGCTTGGAAATGTACCAGGATTGCAAATCCTGATTTTTGTTGAAAGTTGTAAAGCTTTTGAACACAAACCCTTGAATACCCTCCAAACAATTTTTACACTTTGCTAAAGAAAACAATGGTGCAAGCAAAGGGGCTCTTGGGTTTTAAAACCCCACAGCAAGAGTAGTCAGTAACATTTATCAAATGATACAATATGATTTCTTAAGGTGGGAGAAAAATAGAAGTGTAGTTAATAAAGTGCAGAAAGAGATATGCTGGACTTTGTTAAAATGTTAAGCTGTCTTCTTGCAGCACTGTCCGCACTTTATTTGCAAATGAGCCATCAACAACATGGCTCTTGCTAGTACGGGACTTTTTAATAGCATTATTCACAAGAACCATGTCTTTCTCAAACACTTAAAAAAAGCAGGGGTGAAATTCTGGCCTCCCTGAACTCCATGGCAAAATCCCCATTAATTTCTGTGGGGCTGAGATGTCACGCAGCCCGACCTGATCTTTGGAACTAACCAATAAGTCAGTCAGAATCATAACTCCTGAATATCCAATATCTTCCAAGACAGTTTCACCATTTCCTTACCGTCAAAGGAAAATATTTATCCCTGCATATGACACCCCATTCATTAACCAATCAATCACGACCACATGGAGAAAAAAATGACACTCCTCCTTAAACAAACCTGCATTTTCCATCTTCTGTACATTCTATGGGCAATGAATCAACAGAGCAAATGTCACCAGTGCTGGTTAGCATGAGGCCAATGTTTCCCTGGGACTTAAATTACATCAGTTTCAGGGGCTGAAAAAAGGCCCTTGAAGCAGGTTCTTGAGATTAAAGTGTTCTTTGTAAATCTTCCTACCCTAAAAGCAAACAGCAGAAACCGTAGATTTTTGACTCTGCCCCCACGCATCCTGCTGGTATTTTTGTTCAGAAGTTTATTTAACAGATACATTAAAGGGGACGTCTGCAGGGGACCAGCAATCTGGTGTCACCAAAACCACCAGTCATTAATCAAGTCACATGATGAAGAGAGTACATTAGAGGCCTCTGAACCCAAGACTCACTCAAAAGAGATGCCAATTTCATCTCAAATCAGGCAATCCCTATGTCCAAGGAGGAGCTGAGAAGGACATCAGGACATCTAACCTCCCACATTTTGCAGCCCAGGCTGCTTTGTTTTTTAGTCACTAGTCAACAGGATTTCCACAGAAAAAAACTGAGCATGCTGCAAACCTTACATCTTGTCTTGCATCTTTTGTGACCTTCCTAAGCTTCCATGCCTCTGCAATAATAGATCAAGTCCCACACACTCTCCTGAAAACGCCCTTTCACAAACAAGGAACGTAAAGGGAATTTCTAGTCCTGGTGTGCCCGGAAAATAGAAGTGAAATTAAGCTGTGGCAGATGCAGCAGAGTCTGCCCTCTACAACAAGCGTAAGTAAAGGCCATCAGGAGTGGAACGCCAAGCACAAGGAACAGACTTTGCATCTACTGCATCCTTTGTGTAGCTCTTGACACCTGAACAAAGTGAGACAGGGCTTTGTACTTATAGTGATTTGGCCCCATGACAAGTCCCAGCTACTTCCTGTGGGTCAGGCAGAAGTATGGAACTAGGAATCTGTTAAGTCAAGAGCTTTTTGCCAGTTCTGACCCTGAGGAGGAAGAATCATGGAGGCCAATGTTATCACCAGAATTAGAGGAAGTGGATCAATTTGTTCAGTCTACTCAAGTCCAAGATGGGAGAAAGAAAGTCTTTTCTTCTGCAAAATAAAGAAATATTGGGAATAGTTTCATAGTTTGATAGTTTCATAGCTGCTAGGGGCTGGAAGGGACCTTACAGATCATCAGGTCCAGCCCCCCTGCATTTGGGCAGGAAAGACTGCTGGGATCAGATGACCCCAGGAAGATGAGCATCAAATAAAATAGTTTCTGTCTCTGTCCTTAAAGAACCTCATCCATAGTTCTGACACAAAGTGACAAGGTCACTTATTTGTGTAAGAGACTGCCATGAGAAGCGATCCTGAAGATGGGCAGCAAAGTGTGGGGAAGAGAGGAGGCAAAGAAGATGTTGGTGATAGTCATGGACAATGCTGCCTACCCTTGTTTTTCAGTTATAACATGACCATGTGTGCTGGAAGTGGACAAAATTATTCTCAAAGGTTAGCCTTGACCTGACTTTCAACACTCTTGTCAAAGCAGTGGCCTCTGAGAAAGAACTTGGTATGTAACAAAAATGAGGAAGATGCAATGTTCCTGGATACATTTTTAGTGTTGTGCCCTTTGATGAGGGACATAAAACCAGCACATGATAGTAAGCGTTTGAAATTTGCATTTTCAGTCTGTCACAGTGACAGCGACTGTGACTTACCTCACTCTGCCTCATGAAAAGTTCTCCCTTTGCCTTTTTGTCCTATGCTTTCTTCTTTTAGGAAAATCAAATTGAAAAAAGCTGCCCATAAGAAAGGAAAAAGGGATTTTATCATGACAACAAATGTCTATGGAATGAGCTGGAAGCTGAAGGAAGAATGGCAAGTTGGACATTCATCACATTTTGCTGCATAGCAAAGAATGAGAAAAAGGAGGAGAGGGAAGGTTGCAGCTGCTTTTCCTTTGCACCCTCATGGGTGCACAAAAAGAGATCAGATGCATACACAGTCCAAAGGGGCACTGTCTTGTTCAGAAAAGGTGCCCAGTTTGCACTCACTGGGGTGCTCCCTGACCCAACCTCAGAGAAAAGGAGATGGTTCACTGGCACCAATACTGTGAACCCCTTCACCCATGTAAGAAACTAACTGTTGTCCAGGGAGTACTGGAGGAACTGAAAATAACATGCCCTGGGCAAGGACAAAGTTGTTTATTTGACACATCTCAGTAGCAGACAGAGCCAGGAAATAGTTCTCAGCTATTTTCAACAAAACATGACAACTATACAAAATTGGCAAGGCTGTACCATTTTTCCCTAATGTCCAAAACAGTGTTCACTAAAATGTCTCTCTCCTAGTTTGCCAGTAATGTTTATTAATTACTTCGAATAGTTTCTGGTTTCTCCCAGGAAAATCTGATAATTCCACTGCAAAGCGTGTGACAATCTTAGTCTATCCATATTATATGCTGAGTCGCACAATTTAAAATCTTGCTAAAGATAAGATGATTTTTTTAAGGTTTTTCAGGTGTATATGAACATGCTAAAGGTGTCTTTTTTTCCCTACAATTCAAGGAATATTCCAAGCTGGGACTGGAATAATTTCAGAAAAAATACAGCTAAATCTTGGCTCTAGTTAGTGAATAACCTCTTGCAATGTTCTGACTCTGAGCTCCAGCCATCTCAACCCTGTAGAAAGGGTATTTCCCAGGGAGAAGTGGGTAGGGGGAAAAGTCAGATCTAGTAGAGCCCAAAACAGTGGATAATGATATGAATCAAGGGTTTAGGGGGTGAAAAGTCTATGTGATGTGATGCTTGTTTTGGGGAATAGGTTATTGCATTTCACACTCCCATCTTATTTTCAGCAGTTGGAATGTGTACATGTGCTTCTCTTATCCTGACTTGCAAACTCAGCAAATTCAAGGCAATGATGGGCACTGAGGGTGACATTCTGACCCTCGTGAAGCCAATGGGGTTTCAATGGGGCCAGGATGCCACTCTGGAAGTTTGATTTTTATCCCATCCTTGGGTTGCACACTCTTTTCCACCTAAGCTCAGTTGTGACAGCAGCTGGTACCCTTGAGATGTTTTTTACACTTGTGATCATACCCAGCAAGGAGGTACTTTTCCTGGTTGACCAAGAGACATAGAGACATCATGCAATTTGTAGAAAGACAGACAGACAAGTAACAGAAAGGAACAGAATGGAAAGGAAAGGGGAAGGGGAAGCCTGCCCCATAAAAACCTGGCCACTACAGCTCTGTTATTTCTGGATATCTGTAGGTAAAGTCATGGACTAGCAAAGACTTCTGTACAAGCATAATGAACATGCTCTGCTTACTGTCCAGTTGTATATCAACACCAAGTAAAGAGCAAATATACACAGGAAACCAGCAGCAGGGGCAGGATAGAGGGAGCTCTGGTTGAAAAAGGTAGGCATACAGCAAGATTTCCTATTCAGTCAAAAACTGCAAGAAGTTTGGAAACCAGCAGTTCCCAAACTAAGGCTCACCACACTTGTAGGTGAGGTAGTGAGCCCCAAGGGAATTCAATGGGAAGATTCAGGCCAGCACCAGAAGTGTAGTCATGAGAAGATCACAGAATCATAGGAAAGTATGGCTGGTAGGGACCGCACAAGGTCATCTAGTCCAGTCCTGCTCAAGGCAGGATCATCCCTGACTAAACCATCCCAGCCAAGTGTCTGTACAACTTGCTCTTGAAAATTTTCATGGATAGTGATTCCACAATGTCTGTGTTTGACCACCTTCATAGTCAGAAATTACCTCTTAATCTTCAACCTAAATTTCTTGTGCTGCAGCTTGAGTCTGTTGCTTCTTGTTCTGTCCCCTATGGCCACAGACAAAAGCCCATCTCCATCCTCTATGAATGTCCTTCCAGTATTTGAAAACTGTTATCAACCCCACCTCTATCTTCTCTTCTCCAGGCTAAATAATCCTAGTTCTTTCAGCCTTTCCTTATAAATCTTGCTTTCCAAGGTAATTGTTGTCTTGTCACACTGTGCTGGACTCTATCCAATCTGTCCACATCCTTCTCGGCGAGACAACAGGGCTGAATGTGGCAGAAGAATCACTTCCTTTGATTTGAAAGTGACACTCCACTTAACACAGAGAACTGCTGACCAGGACACTATGCTTGCATTTTCTTTAAATTTTCCACTGCTGCCTTAGCATTAGTAATTTCACATGTAAAAGCAATCCAGTACTTTAACTGGTGTCAATCCTTGCCCAAAGCAGGTTCAGAAAACAAAAGGACTAAAATGGTGGTGGATGTCAGTTGCCTGGCACTTTTATTGTCACTACTACTCTTTCAACCATATACTAGTATAGATGTAACAGTTGAAATGAAAGGAAAAATTATCATATGATAAGATATATGGTGACAACAGCTACAGAAAACCTACAAGCTCAGGAAAGCTTAAATTAGCATTAGATACAACAGTAAGGACCATTTTTAGAGTGTGATCTCAGAAGATTACATTTTGTAAACTCTCTTTGTGGGGTCATTTAGTTCTGGTTGGAGGTGGGACTATTATGACTCATATCCCAGTCAGACCCTAGCTGCTGATAAATGTTCGGAAATATCCCGAGTCACACAGCAAAACATCTTAAAAGCTGAGCTCATGCCAATTCAAACAACACTGGACTAGCCACCCGGAAACTGGAGGTACCATCTTAGCTGGAAATCTCCATATAGGAACAGTTTTCTTCAAGAATCCCTTAAAAATGCTGCATTTTGGACACTGGTTCCATGCCAGGATGGTAGTAAAGATAAGTTTCAGTTGGCAGAGAGGATCTGTACAGGTTTAGCACTGGTCAGAACGAGCCAAGTGATGTGTGAGTCCTGGGGGAGCAAACACAAGTGGGCACTTACAAGAAAACCCCTTGTGTGGAAGAAGGTAAAAGGAGTGAATATTTAACCTGGGTGCACAGAAGACTTTACTTTGGCATCACAGACTCTGTTCTCAGTCCTGTACCTTATTCAGAAACCTCCAAGGTGCTGGCTGATTTAAGACTGTTTTATTCATGTCTATATTTGAAGTCTGCCTTTCCAGAGTATTTGTTGAAGGTTTTAGCCTCTGTACTGTAAATTAGTAGAACATTTTCTGGTGGCCTCATTCAGAAATATAGGACGGTTTGAGGAGAGAGAAAGCTTAAGTAAAGAAAATGGAAAGAAATGGGCTAACATTCACCCAGCTGGAGAGGCTTGGGGAAACATAGCAATTAATCACAGTAATGAGTATGTCTGTCTGCATCACTAAAATCAAAGAGATGCTCTTACAACAGTTACATGGTGGCATGAAGGCTGCATGTATGTATGACGCATAGTATTAATAGTGTTAACACTAGAATTTAAAAATATTACTGCAAAACACTGTAGAGCTTTAAGCAGTTGCTATTATTTAATAAGGCTTGGTTTCTTTATACTGCAAACCTAAATAAAAAAACTGGGGTTTTTTAGCATTATTTTTGCTTTCTGTGATGCAATCATCTGTATTAACCCATCTACTAAGAACTAGATAAATAAGCATTCAAACCATCAACAAGATGGCTAAAATGGTTGAAACCACAATGACAGTCCCCTCTCTTCTCTCTGAATGGGCAACACAGAGCTGCCACATTCCAGCAGGGAGAATACTCCACGATTTCAGTTCAGAAAAGGAAGTTTTATTAGGAAAGAGATAATAACAAGTTGTTTGACACAGAGAGAGATACCAGATGGCCTCTTCCTGCTAATGGTCTTTCCTTCTCTCAAAAATCACGTTGTAATTTAAGACACAGTTGCTGCCTGCAGATAATAAGCAGGACATGCTTTCGAAAAGAAGCTACCCTGGGTTCAACGAACACAAGACCTGCTGTAATTAAATGCATGTGTCAATCCACAGTTAGTCGGTTCCGGAGCACGCGCTGGGCTGTGTGTTTCACATTTTCTCGCCGAGCTGTTGGCATTCAGGGAGGCTAACTCTTAAGCTTAGTGCCCTGCAATATACTAAGCTCAGTTTAAGCTGACCTGGGTTTCTTCTCTCTCTCCTGTGGGCTGACTCTCAATATGTTCTGAGTCTTATTTGTATCCTGAAATTACCAAAAAGAGGCAGGATTCGGCCAGGACGTGGTTGTGTTTCAGGGGTAGAAACTGCAGTCCCTCCTGCAGCTACAAATAGTTGTTATATTGTTCTACATGTGCATGCACACGTGCCATTCCAGCGTATACTCAGTCTCCCCACACACTCTGCAGCATCACTGCACCTTCATTACATACCCATGCTCTGTCTCTTTTAACCCTATCGCCCCTGCTTTCTCCTATACAATGTACACATATGCACTCATCTACCTTCTTCTGCACATGCTACCCACTATCATTTAACTTTCAGGGCATCAAAAGATAGACTGGGGCTGGATGGCAGGGCAGAAGAGATGCAGAGACTGCATTCACACTTACGAACATGCCTTACTTATGGGCTGACCTATTCTGCAAAATCCAGGGAGATCTATAAAGATCTGTACACATTTCTCCGCTATAGTTTGGCAAGGTTTGGCCTTATAACTTCAGAATTTTGAAGATTACAAGAAAATACTTCATAACATGTATGCAAGCTTCAGAGCCAAGGGAAACCCAGCAAAGCCTCAGTGGTTAACCCATTCCAGCAGGCTGTCTGCCTTTCCCATTCTTACCTTCACAGGCCTTCCCATCATCCTTCAGCTTCAGGCCACTGGAGCACTTGCAGTAGAAACTGCCAATAGTGTTGCAGCACTGGGACTCGCAACCCCCATTCTCTACTTCACATTCATTCACATCTGAAAGAGATGAGACATGGGAGAGAACACATGAGATGGCCATGGCAAGTCAAGCTAAAGGAATGCTCCATCTGCCATAAAAGCACTTCTATTTTTAATACACTTTTAATTTCCTCCTGGTTTTCTTTTATTAGAAGTTCAGTGCCAATAAGAAAAACATTGAAAGGTAAATAGCCAAATATTTCCTGAGCTTATGCACAAAGAGTTTAAAACTTAAGGTATTTTTATTAAATATGTTTGTACTCTTACTGAATCCACAGTACAAACACATTTTTCCTCACTTTGCCACCCTGCACAATACCCATTTTATCTAAGACAGTGGTTCCCAACCGTTTTTGTACCCATTTGTAAACATTGATGGCCAGTTCCCACCCAGTGCCCCTCACTGCCGACCCGCTGCCCCTTTGCCCCCAACCCCAGCCCCAGCCCCCCCACCTTGTGGGGCAGAGGGTGGGTTTGTGGAGTAGGGGGATACCCCAAGCAGCCCTTTCCAGGCTGGACCTCTGCCAGCTTGCAGGGGAAAAGCCATAGTTTCCCACGTTTTTCTTCTTTAAAGGTGAATTCATTTTTAAAGTTTGTTTGCAAGCCTTTCATATATTCTTGGAACACACTTTTGGGCCCTGACCCATGGGTTGTGAAATGCTGACCTAAGATAACGGGAAGCAAGGGGAAATGGATCCACAGTGATAGATTAAAGAAGCAAGTGAAGAAGAGATGAAGGATGAAAATCAGAAACAAGGGTTCACAGTCCTCATGTTTCAAGGTGTAAACTGGTCACAAGTTAGAAAGAACAAGAAGTTTCTGACTAGACAACAGAATATCACCATTAGGTGTACTGTAGGAGGTTTAGGCATATCACCACAACGTTCAGGATCAGCCAGTACTTTGGACCATTTGTCATGCATGCATTGCCAGAGTGAAAGAAGAACAAATCTGTGAGTAAAAATGTTCCTTTCTGCACATCTGTGGCCCATGTGACAGCACAGTCAGTTTTAGATTTTTTTTTCAAACCTAGCACCCTGTGAGGACTCAGTGCCGCGTTCCTTATGTAACTGTAGCCAGCAGTTTACCAGAGATGCTTACTCATGAACTTGCCTTCCTGGTTAGGGACAATCATTCAAAATGCCTGAGCCTGAATTGATTCAAACTTTGCAGGTTAGTCTAACCTGGCTAGGCTAACCACCCAGACATCCCCTCTGGACTGAGGAAATTCAGGCACTGAAGGCTAGAAGCTGGGCGGCGCTAAAGGAGCCCTCCCCTCCCTTCTACAATGCTGAGTTGGGTGGGGGCAGGCCCAGGCAGGATGCTCTGATTAGGGAGCCCCCCAACCTTGCTAACAGAGCATTTATGAGCTCTGTTATCAGCATTTAACACCTCATCAGAAAACAAAGCCTCTCTCATTAGTTCAAGCTCTTCTTAAACAACTTTTTGCAAGGAAGGGAACATTCCAAGGAGGGACATTATCTGTTGATAATCTCCAAAAAACCCTAAGCAGACAGTATCCTGTCTGCTTTATGCAGACACCTCTCAGCACTAGCTACCATACCACATGTGGGCTACCATCCGTGCTGTGGGAGGGAGTAGGATGGGATCCCTGCTTGACCTGCGAGCAGTGAGGGGAGGGGAGGGGAAAGCAGGAGAAAGCCAGGCAGAAGCACTGTGCCTTCAAGCTTCTGCTGAAGCTCCAGCAAGGGAGCAGAGGAAAGGGGCCAACCCTGCTCTGGAGCAGAGAGACCCACCCAGCCCAGAGAGCATGCTGGGGGAGTCTGGTTTAACTTACCATCAAGGGATCTAGGACAAACATTGCATTAACTGACTGGTTTGAGCCAAAACAGTTAAGTTTGATTGATATGATCTCTTTGGCTTCCCAGTCAAGCAAAATCTTCTATTCTTTACTCTTTGTCTTATGCGTTTCCAAGAATGCTTCATTCAATCAGATTTATCCATTCAACCAGGTTTATCTCAAACTGGCTTCAGCCATTTTCAGACTTGTTTATATGCACTGAATGTCTGTTTTGTTACAAGTTTAAACTTGTTTCTGATAATTTAAACTAGTTTATGTGTAATGTTTGTCACTAACAGCCCAGAAGAGCAATGGGATAGGAAAGGAAGCTCTATTTCTCATGTGCAAAAGGAGATTACAGCAAGCAGTCATTAAACTAACCACACAGGGTTCCTCAAACAGCTTGAGCCACCTGAATACTCATTGTGCCACACATCAGTGGTAACATCTGACCAGGGGAGTGAGAGAAGCAGGCGATATCTATCTTTGTATGATTCCTAGCAGCAATCTTGGAAATGCATAGGACAAAGAGTAAAAAATAGATTTTGCTTAACTGGGAAGCCAGAGGTCATACCAATCTACTAACTACTAAGAATCCAGAAGTAAATGCTCATCATCCCAAATCAGCATGCCAGGGATCTAGTTAATGGCTTCTGTGATCATTAGCAAATAACTTTTAGTATTTTGTTCCTATTCACAAAGGCACCTATCACAAAGCCCATCTCAGACTCTAAATCTTCTTTCCCACCCATCCTGCTTTCACACACACTGCTAATTTTCACACCTTTTCCAGGTTAGTCTTAGATACTATCAAGAATCATGCAGAGCCTGCCTGTTTGATAAGCAGGGATTTGGGTTTTCCATTTCCCACAGAAAAAAAGGAGTAAAATGCAGATTTCTCATTTTAGCAGAAAACTTGCAGATTTTGCAGTTTTGCAGCAAGCCCTCTGCAGGCTGTCAGACTTCCAGCCCTCCAAGTGCTGGGAGGGAGCAGGAAGAAGGTGGTCAGGGAGGGGGCACCATGTACTTGTATATGTACATGCCCCAGGCAGCCTGGAGAGCAGCTCCTGTAAGTAAATGAGGAGCCGGGCATTAAGGCCCCCATAGTGGGGAGAGAGAGAGAGTTGGGTAGGGCTGGGGCTGCTGCACTGTCAGGCAGTGTGTGAGGCTTGCAAGCCAGGGCCACAGTGCACAGCTGCACAACCCCAGTGGGTAGTGGGATGGGGCTGCAGGTGGCTTGTCCAGGGGTTGTGGGGTGGCTCCCTGCCATGGCGTGCACTTCCAGGGGGGCACGGGGGACCTGTGCCCCAAGATCTGTGAGCAGGATGGGAGTGGATGCGTCCTGTAGGCTTGGGCTCCTGCCCTTCTGCCCTCTGCTGGGAGGTCCCAGCACAGTAGAGCAGAGCACAGCCATGCAGGCTCCTGCCCCCGCCCCCCCCGCTGCATATCTGCTGCAGGCTTTGGCAAGGTGGGGCCGGCTTCCCGCAGCTGTGTGCTCTTCCATGGGATGGGGGACCCATGCCCCCCAGATCTGTGTGTGGGGTGGGGGTGGGGGCAAGTGCACACTGCAAGCTTGGGCTCCCACCCTGCTGCCCTCCCCCATGGCTTCTGCAGCCCAGCTGTAGGGGAGAGCACAGTGGCACAGGAAAGCTGCTTGCAGCTGTGAGCTCTGCACTGCCCTGGTGATGCGCCCCCTGCACATGCAGGGGCAGCACAGGTGGTGGCGCAGGGTTGTGGCCCTCACTGCACAGCTCCTCAGCAGACAGGCATGGGGTGGGGAGAGCCAGTTCTGTGCTCCATTCCAGTACAGCAACCTTTGCCTTCTGACGGAGGCAGGGGACTGCGGACCTGAGTTCCTGGTCCCATAGCCCTGGGGCCCCTCTGGCAGGGCTGGGGGTGGCAGGGGCTGTGGGGTGAGGAATGAGGGGCACCAGCAGGGTGGGGGGGTCAGGGGGACTGGAGGGGGGGAGTGAAGGGCACTGGCAGCACCAAGAGGGCTGTGGGGGGCCTTTAATTTTAATCGTGGATTTGGTGGGGGTTTGTCAGAGAATTTGTGATTTTTTTTATCAGGGAAAACCAAGATCCCTCTTAATAAGTCTCTATAGTACATGCCATCTCTTACACTATGCTTTCTTGCATTATTTCTTTTTTAGGACCCGGTGGGGATTCCTTTCACTGAACTGCTGACAACAGCTTGGGAGCAAACACTCGCAAGACAGACAGCCTTTCTAGGACGAGAATGCCTTACTTGCCCCACATAAGGTGTTTAGCTTATGTGCAGGTTTTTAAAAGCAAGACCATCTCTCCTGAATCAGAAAGGCCAGATCATTATGATATATTCCCACCCAGACTTCCTCAAACATTAACTGAGAAAAACACTCATAAATTGGCTGATCAAGACCCCTGGAAGAATAACTCTGGAAAGAACAAACTTAAAAACAAATAAATCTTGTAACGTGGACTTAGGTGAAATACCATTTCAACAGTAACAAGGGCTCACTTTGTGCAGATATTTTTTTACCCATATATTTATCTGAATTATTCACTATAAAAAGTAAATCATGGGACCTTCTCTGCTTCCACATCCACAACCGATATGTGTTGCATAGCTGCCTTGTTCATCTGAATATTTTATATCAAAGAAACAACGATACAAACACTGAATCCAAGAATCAGACACAGAGCAAAGAATTCAGGTTCACTGCTTATGAATATAAAAAGTAGTAGTTTAAACAGCAACTGTACCAAGGGCTCTTTATCATAACGTTGGTAAACTACAACACACACAAAAAAGTCTGAAAATTAAAAATGATCAAAATTTGAAAGAAAATCACCAAAGCATCAATACCTTCTTAAATCTGTAGTGACAAGCATAATATACATGGGTCGACAGGCAGACAAAATTAATTAGAAAAACAGACACAAGGAGTCAGACAAATGGGCCTGAAAACACTTTACAATAAGAACAACAATATAGAGATTACAAAAATTAAATTAAACTGGAGTCTGAAAGCAAATCATCCAGAATGATCTCTGCGCACAAAAATGTTACTGAACTTTATTTTGGAAACCCTGAAAAGGTTTTAGTATTAGTGTAGGCTTAATCTAGCTAATCTGTAGTTCATCATTATTATTTTACTTTATTTAACTGTAGTTCATCATTGTTATTTTACAGGATCTTCCTTTATTCAAAGCTGCAGGCAGACAAGGCTGTGGAACATGGTAACAAGAATACATCACTGTTGCATGTGGGGTGGGCTAGAGACTTGTCAGGCAATCACCCACCGTCACCCCCACCCCATGGCTGCTCAGGTCCAGGATGAAACAACCACTTGATTAACTCAGGCCAGCTCCTAAAGCCCAGGAAACACAGAAACCATCATTTCCATTGGCACAGCCCCTGCCCCATGCACCTCAAAATGAACACTGACAATGATAACTGCAAGCAAAGGATCAAGCCCCAATTACTCCTTCTTTGGCTAGCTCAACAAAGCTCAAATGGGCCATGGTCTATAGGAGTGAAGGTGGTTTCTACAATGCTTGCCTGCCAGTCGCATGCATGTGTAACAACAGAGGCACTAGTGGATCTCTGTCTATTTTACTGGATACCCATGGATTTTACTCTCCAGCAGCCATGAGCTCAGCATTTTGAGCATCTTGATCCAAAGTCCTTGCAAATAAGTGGAAAGAACTTTGGTGGTCTGTGGGTCAGATCTTGCCAAGCACCAAGTTATTCATTTTATTGACTTGCTTTTTGATTGACTCCAGTTACCAGCATGGAAAAATCATTATTATTCTTATTGCTTCCTCTGTTATATAAGTACAAGAGGACACAATTCCCTTCAGTTTGACTGTGATCCAAGCCAAAAGCAGATTCAAGACTCTGTAGGGAGATGGCAATGCCAGGCTTCAGAAATACGTTTCAGAATCAGAGCCCCATAAACTTTCCCTAACCTTGAGATATCTTTTTCCCCAAAACAGACCTGGAAGCCATTCACAACTTCTAGATATGTTTTCATCACTGAAACGTTTTCACTCCTCACTGAAATACGTGAATTACTTTAATTACTCCAAGAACAACAGACTAACTTAATGAGCTGCCAAGAGTCTTAATATATGGCATATCAAACAGCAATATAGCCCTGCATTAACAACTATTTCATACCTAGATCTCAGCAACCAGTAGCCAACATATCAGGAACCAGCAAATAAAAGCACAGCAAAATGCTAATCCAGAGAGGTTGCTGTGAAGTTTGATGCTAACAGGCCTTTTACAAAAAGACTGTGAGAGATATTTTTAAGACTTCTTCTGAAAGAAGATGAATACACCATAGCAAGACTGGAACATTTTACACGTGCAGTTACAGAATCCAAATTGAGTCCAGATTTGGGGCTGTTCGTTTTCGATGCAACTTGTGAACTGTGTGGGGAGGCTTTAAGAGATTTATCAGTTCACTGTCACATTCTTGACACTTGGCACCAAACAAGGCATTTTAAAAATGCAGCTGTGCTTCAGCAGCTATCTTGCTGCTTTGTAAAGAGATATGCTACTTAAAACTATCAGTATAAAGGAGACCAATATTATTTTTGAGACATTTGGTCTGGATGGAAAAATGATCTGAAGTTTTGCCAAAAACTCATGCTCCATCTACATTGTACTCTGTACATTTCCTTTTGCTACTGTGGGTAAAAACTTGGTTTGCCTTCTCTCACCCCAAGCCAAGATGGCATGTTCAACTGCCAGTCTGTGGTGGATGCACCATTTTCATATATGGTGCAGTTAATTTTGAACCTGACTCCAAACTCTTCAACTGTCTTAACTGCCCAAAGTAAAGCTGAATCTTTTGACAAGCCTCAAGTTCAGGGGCAGGTTACTTTTTGTAAGGTAAGTTACTTTTTGTTTCAATCTTAAACTGATGTTTCTTTTTACTTGGAGAAAAATGTGTGTTGCATTATATGTGATGATGTGCTACAACATCTGCACTCCCACTTTCAAAATCTTTGACCTGGCTATGCTTCCTCAAAACCAGCAAACTGGACTTCAGTAGCCAAAAAGAATGCCTTTTGCCCACCTGGTGCAGATTCTGTTAATGTCGTCTTGTCTAGAAGCTACTTTGTGCAACTTCTCAAATAATCAGCTTAGTTACTAGCTCCCTTCCTCCTTGCACAAAGCATAGGAGGCAGATGTAGAGATGTTTCAAATGTCATCTTTGCAAAATCATTAATGAAGAACATCCTAGTGCTTTATTTCAACTATGAATTTTTTGATGTTATTAATTTCCATAGAAGGTAGTTGCTCCATCCTTGCAGAATAAAATACAAATTAGATAGGACATTGCCCTTAGACTGAGTTCTGATGAAGTGCCTCAGAGGAGAAGAACCCACTAGCAGGAGTCTCTGGCTATATGGTATTTAAGCTTCAAGTCCCCCAATAAATCTAAAGTCCTTCAGTAGATCTAAACTGAGAGATGCTGGCTGTCTGTACTAGGAAAGACTGCAGAGACTGGTAGATGCAATTAAATTACTACAGGAAAGGATGATAACTTGAGATGACCTGTATGGTGCCTCTGACTGCATGCTGCTTCACATGTGCAAGAACTTTACTTAGCGAGGTAGCAGGCAAGACCCACCATTTGGCTCTGGAAGAGATGCCAGAGAAGGTTCCCTGGCCAAAATGTTGAGCAGCATGGCACTTCTGAGCTAGTTCCCATATGCTAACCACAGTACATGAGGAGCATACCAGCATCTCACTAAGTGGGAACACTAGACAACAGGAAGCTCTGACTATTCCACTGTTAAATGTTTGTTTTAAAAACTTTATACCTCTGCTCAAAAAGACTTATGCACATGTCCTCAACCATACGCTAAGCCGAGAAGTGCATCAGCCTACAACCCAAAGTGTTGGCAGGGCTGTGGCATTTTTACAGTAAAAATGAGCTGTCAGATTGAGAGCACTAATGGGCAGCTAGTCATATGCAGACAACACGATGAATCACAGCAGCTCAATAAGGCCCTGTCTACATGTTACATCTATTGTGCAATTTCTGGGTTAATTGTGCAATTAATTTAGACTGACTACAAGTGCAAATTACCATGGTGCCTTAAAAAGGTCCAACCAGCAATACATTTATTGCCTGAAAATACATAGTAACTGTATAGCTGGTTTCTATCCAGCTTTAATTTGCATGTTTAGCCTGTGCCCCCATGGCTGCTGGGACCAAGAGTCTCACAGCTGACAGGACTCAACTCCGGCTGCACCCAAACACAACTGAGGCTAAGAGTCCCGTTAGCTGTGGGACTTGCAGCCATGGCAGCATGCTATTTGCCAGTGAAGGGGAGTCTTGGATAGCGATCTTGAGCTCTCCCTGTACAGGCAGTAAGATGTGATAGGATCTTATGCTGGAACCCACAATTAAGCCTCCTGTCATACACGTGCAGCATGGCAGGAGAAGCAATTGTGTGGATCATGCATTAGATCTCACTGCACTTTTACCTGCATGTGTAAAGGGGCCTTAAAAGAGCACTCGCAGAGAAACGTGCACACCCAGTCCTTAGCAGCCCTGGGCACTGCTCAGGTTTATTTCTTATGCTTAACTTGCTTTCTGTTCTTGTAAGATGCTTGCCCCCCGGTGGCAGCTTTACAATAGTGCATAAGATCTCTTCTGGGTTCAGGGCTTGAAAGCACTTGTTCTTACTGCAGTTTGAGGAACTGTTGCTTTAGTATTTTCACAATGACAGGGAATAGGCATATTTTATGAAAGCCCCTGTTCTCAGAAACTTGCAGCCCTAATCTGTAGACGCTAAGGGACTGTGTAGTCAAAATAATTTTCATCTGGAGCATCTGTACCTTTGGGAGGTGATTCAAACTCACCAGAACCAACATGAAGTTTGAAAAGGAGAAAGTGGGAGAAATCTCACTGCTCTATGCATAAGATATGCACTGTATCAAATCAACATGACATGTGGAATACTGGTAAAAAAATACTCTGTCCCTCCAATGAATTCGACCCACCCCCGCACGACAATGCCAGAAAACCAGATGGTCAGATACTTTGCTGACAAGTACTATATCAGTATCATAGGCAGGTGACAAAGAGAAAAAGTATGTGCAGCTCAGGAACTGAGTGAAGGAGCACTTGCAGGACAGAAAAGCACTCCATCTCAAACCAGTGACAGCAGGAGAGCCAGGCTAATGGTGGAAAAGAACAGCACAGCGTGTAGAGCAGGGGTGGGCAATTATTTCAGGCACGGGGCTGCTTACCCAGTTTTGGCAAGCTGTTGAGGGCTGCATGGGTAGCCCTGCCCCTTGACAAATGCCCCGCTCCCTGGTTTCCACCTTGTAGCCAGAAGTCAGACACCCTAGCCTCCAACCTTTGCCACCAGAAGTCCCTGCCCTTGCCCCCGGAAGTACTCCTTTCAGCAAGGAATTTTGCCATCTCAGAATCAGAAAAATACCAAATTATATTCTAAAAAGTGAACAACTACAATATTCATTAATCTGATTTAAAAAAATCTTTTTGTCCTGATTTACATGTGTTTGTGTAGTGTACATAGAGGTGATAGTATAATAGCATAAATGAAGTCTCATTCTTGTATATAGTGGGGGGTGGGTATAAGTTTGTGGGGGGCTGTGGGTGTGTGGGTATGTAGGGTATGGGGAGGGTGTGTGTGCGTGTATTTGGGGGTGGAAAAGTGTGGGGTGAGAGAGCTTGTGAGTATGTGTGGATATGTGGGGTGTGGTTGGTTATGGGGTTTGTCAGGGGAGTGTATGGGAGAGGGTGGTTGGGGTATGAGGTCTGCATATGTGACAATATGGCAGTGCAAAGAGTGCATGTGTATGGTAAGGTGTGCATGTGGGACTTGCCCTATGAACACACACACACACACACACACACACACACACACACACACACACACACACAATGTCCCTCCCGCATTGCTCTCTCTCTCTCTCCCCTTCTCACTCCTTCCCTCCCTCATCACATGGACGCATGGGCACTCCCCCAGCCCACTCCTGGCCCTGGGGTACCAGCACAGGCCGCATGCTCTCACGGTTCAGCCATGCAGTCAGGAGCCATGTGATGCAGCAGCGGCTGGTGGGTGGGCAGGGTAGTGCTGAAAGTGATGGCAGAAAGGAGCAGTGGGAGCGAGCAGGAACATGGGAGTGCAGCAACAGCTGAGTGGTAGTGCGGGGCCCATGCCAGTGTCCTGGGGTCAGCTCTGGTGGAGCCCAGAGTGGGGCAGCAGGAGCGTGGTGTCCTGGCTGGCAGGGGCTCTATGAAGTGAGGCTGGCTCCCCTCTTTCCCTGCTAGCATAGCCCAGCCCAGCTTCATAGACCCCTGCCAGCCTGTGCCCCATACTCATGCCACCCCACACTAGGCCCCACCGGCGCTGGCCCCAGAACACTGGTGTGGCCCTGTGCTCCTGCCCAGTTGTTGCTGTGCTCCCATGTGCCTACATACTCCCCCACCCCCTGCCACCTCTTTCACTACTTTCCTGCCTGCTGCCATGGTGCTCTACCACCATGTAGTTCCCAGCAGCCTGGTTGCGACCACAGGACTTGGCAGGAGCTGGCCCAGCCCTGAGGACTGGGGCTATCACCCACGGTCCTCCCCTGCCATTCCTTCTACCTGCCTCCCCACCACCACGTTCTTATCTGAATTCCCCTCTTCGGCGCAGGGAGACAGGTACAGCCCCACAGACCCAGGCCAGAAGCCTCTGCTAGGCAGGGACTTCCGGCTAGGAGGGCTGTGGGGTGGGACTGGTTGGGTCCTGCTGCTACCTTCCCATGGGTCTTACTGCTCCTGGCTTCTGTCATCTTTGACAGCCAGAAGAAGATAAGAATTAATTTTTTAAATCTTTTAGGGGCCCCACTGTCCAGATAGAATGGCTTGGCAGGCTGGATCTGGCCCACGGACCATATTTTGCCCGCCCCGGTGTAGAGGCATCATTTCCATTTTAAACCTATAAGATGCCGCAAGGAAGGAGATGGGGCAAGTTCTGCAAAGGTTTTATGGTTGTAATATTGAGGAATGGAAAAGATTGCAATACAAGAGAAGAAAAAGGCAGTGGTAAAACAAATTGTGCATAAAAGTCATACATTAAGAGACACAGTTGGGGTTCCACTAAGTTCCTTCACAGAGAACTCATCCAGGGCTGGTTCCAACATTTCCAGAAGGTTGTCTCTGGATAGTCTACAAAAATGTTATTCAAAATCCAGTCCCTTTGGATGGCGTTCTTAAGTTGTTAATGAAATTGCCAGGGGATTGTTTTTATCATGCTAAGGGATGGGAAGAACAGGACATTCAGATGTCTGTAGCAAGCCTACCTGTTAAGCTTCCCTCCTAATAACCAAAGAAAAGTAGTACGCAGGAGGGTCGTGGAAGCCTACAATAAATTAGGTTGAAAGAGTGGGAAAATTTGTCTACAAATAAATGAGAAAATGAACTTGTTGTGCAGCAAAATTTTCAAGGAATGAATTGTCTTAAGTAATTTCTAGTTTTTATTGTGATGTTTCCCAAGCATATTCAATAAATTCTTTCTCCACCTTCTGAGGAATTGTTGTGTTCCCACTTAGAACATTCACCGCATGTTATCACTCTTGACAATTTACAAATGGTCAGATTTACTTGGTATCAGAGATTGCCCTAAGGAAACTGGTGCCCTGGGCAAACTTGTGTTTTGGCTTTCCTCCCCCACAAGTCACTGGCACTGCCACCCTGCCAC
>JAGPOW010002149.1:4335290-4365057 GCA_030014935.1 Caiman crocodilus | reverse complement strand
GTTCCTGCCATTGGCGGGGGGTCAGACTAGATGGCCTGCTCTAGGCCCCTTCTGACCCTAGACACTATGATACTATGATACAGCTACCAAGAATGCACCTTTAAAAATAAAAGCACCTTTCTTTTGCCCTCAAGAGGGATAAGCCTCTGAACAGGACCAAGATTATTCATCTGTCCGTATCTACAATGGAATTGATCATTCTAAAATAATAAAAGCCATAGTCTCCCTGTCTGTCTGTCTGTAACTGCTCCAAGCCAACTGCGCATGGGCCAACAAGAGGGCACGCACTGAATGGCTGCGAGGACCTGAGGCATTACAGACAGAGGGGGTGAGGGAGCCGCTGTGCTGCCTCCCCTCCAACAACAGCTAGCAGGGAAGGGGAGGGGGAGATGGTGGGGAAAAGGGGAGCTGGAAGGTGAAGGGAGCAGGAAGGAGAAGATGGGGTTTCTGGTGGCAGCACCCCTCCTCCTCCCCCGCTGCTGTGCCCCTCCCCTGATGCCACTACCTGGCCCTGACAAGAGCTGGCAGAGAGAGGGAGGCAGTGGGGAGGGAGGGAGGAGAGGGAAGGTAGAGAGGGAGGCATGTTGCATGCTGCTGGGTGTCAGCAGCTGTGTGAGCTCCCCTTCCCCCACCCTCCAGTTCCTAGGAGCCGCTGGCGACGTGGGATGGAGCACAAAGTTGCACCGGGAATGGCAGGAGAGGGCAGGGGGCCCATGGAGCCAGATGTGGGGAGTGGAGGGGATGTGGTTAGTGGCGGGATGCACAGGGCCGGAGGCAGGGGGTGAAGGGGACAGCGGGGGTCCACAGGGCCAGAGGCGAAGCAGCGGCACCATGTGGCATTGGGTCATGGCACTCCATCCCCCCGCACCAAACCTCCCCCAGTCATTCATGATGGCCAATTCACTAGTCTCTCATATTTTACTAGCCAGAAAATTCAGCTCTTCTGACAATGCATGTACTGAAACCCTAATGCCAGCAGGTAGACAGAATCACAGGAAAACAGGCCCTGGCAGGGCTCTTCAGGGCGTTCTCTCATCCACAGACAGAAGTGTCCCTGGTTGCACTGTTCCAAGCACTTGTCTAACCTGCTTGTAGCCTGGATCCTTTAGCCAGCTGGTAACAAACTGCACACCTAGGAGGCCTCAGCTGGTTCTGGCATTCAGCTAATAAAGATGAAAAGTGGGCAGGTTGACCAGAAATAAAGAGGCAGGAAGAGGAAGTGAGAGGGAGGAGGACTTGAAGAGATGATGGACGTGAGCAGAGTGAGGCTTCCTCCAAGGAAGAGGGAAAACTTTGGGGTGAGAACTAACCCATGCCTATGGGCATTCCTTCTGGATTGTTTCATGTTTTCTGCTGAGCTCTGTTGCTGGGTCCACAGACAGACTGTGTTGCTAGCAGCAGGGTACTGGTGTTTATTTTGGATTACTTATGTTTTTGGCTGAGCCTTGTAGAGCAGAACTCTGGGCATTAGAGCCTGTGCTATTGAGCCCAGAGAGACTGTGTTGCTGGGACCAGATTAAAGGAGTAAACTGGTGGGGTTCAAGCACTTACTTGAGCCTAGAGAAGACAGGCTAACCAGCCACCTGCTACAGTACTCTTACAAAAGCCTGCTCGTATGCATCATCATGTCATCTTCAAAGTAGGAGATTGCGACACTAGATGGGCTTGCTGTTCCCTGCTCTGCTATTCTGATGTTGTGGTCTATATTACAGCAGTGCCTGCAAGACCCAGTTGAGACTGAGGCTTCATTTTTCTTGGCACTGTATGTACACACCACAGGAGACTGTTTCCCCGGCCCACAGAATTCACCACCTGAGTAGATACAGCCAACTAAATGTAGAACGAGGAGCTTTTCTTCCTCAGTCACAGACACTGAATTAAGACAAAGACAAATTAAAGGTAACATTAATTTAAAAACTCTTTCTGAACTGCCTGGTCTCCTAGACAGCTGGTGGCACTGGATGATTTTACCCAAATCAAATGACTTTGCCCAAGGGCCAGTCAGGAAATCTGGAGAACACCAAGGAACAGGATCCAGATCTCTCCAATTCCAGGCCAGGACCCAGGCCATACTTTCTTCAAGGGTATATAGGTACAGCCTATGCTCCAACAAAGTCTAGAAAGAACTAGGCTGAGGAACTGGAACCATCCCTCAGTCATGAGGATGAATGACCCATAGCTAAATTATGGCACAATTATTTGTAAGGCATGTGTCTGCACAGGATGTCTGATGTATAGTGGGGGCCTGTCCTGCTGGCCACTGAAGTGGCAACTGTACTTTATCTTCCACTTTACTTGGACACCCATGACTAATTTCAGAACCATCAGCGACAAGGCAAAACAAGGAGCAGAAGTAGTCAGTATGGAGACAAGATGAATTGACATGCCTCATGCATTACTTGCTTTGTTATTGTAGGTATTGAGTTGGAATTTTAAGAACATAAGAAGTGCCATACTGGGTCATACCAATGGTCTATCCAGTCCAGTATCCTGTCTCTGATAATGGCAGAAGTGGATGCTATACAGCAGGGGTGGGTAATTATTTAAGCCGGTGGGCCACATAGGAAGTTTTGCTGAGCTGTCTTGGGCTGGGTCAGTAGCCTTCCCCTCCCCACAACACACGACAGACAGCTCACCAAAACTCCCTATGCAGGATGGGGCTGTGGGCAGGTGGGGAGTGATGTTCGGGAAAGGGATGGGTGGACAAGGTTTGGATCGTGGGATGGAGTTGTGGGGCAGTGACAGCGTGGGCCTGGGACAGACCTATGATCCACTCTCCACATGCCACTTCCTGCAGAACTGGTGCCAGTCACAGGGCCATGTGGGCAATGGATCATGGCTCTGCCCCGCGCTCTCACCTCTCCAAGGTCCTGTGGTCTCCCTGACCCTGCTCGCTCATCTCACTCTCGAATGCTGCTCCTGCCTACATGAGGCCCCATCTCATCTGCCTGGCTGAGTGCCCTGTCTGTGTGGGTTCTGCCCCAGCCATGGATGTGGGGCAGGTGGGTCAGGGTACACGGGCAGTGAGGTTGGGTCCAGTGGCAGCGGCAGCCAGAAAGAGCCACTGATGTTGGTAAGTGAACCTGGCCACCACACCACACTGCACTGCCCCAGCCCCACTGTGAACAAGGGTGGCAGAACTGGCTGCATACAGCGTGGCCTGGGCTGCCCTGAGCTGGGCGAGACCAAGGAACTTGCCACAAGCCAAACAAAAAAGATGTGGGTCCACCATAGATTAGTATAATGGCAAGATGATCATCTCTGTTCTGTTTCCTATTCCCTTTTTAATGATATGAACACTTTATTGGCTTTTTAGCTTATTTCTTACACCTTTCATAGATGAGCCTACAAACTTCACTTCATAAATCTACTAGATACAGAAATCATGGACTCAATATAGACATTGGATTTATGGCACATTACAGCCTGCCTGACATATGATTTACCAGAAACCTGCCAGACCTGACCTCTTACACTTTTCTTCCCTCTACCCCCTCTCCTCCCCTCCTTTTCTGCACATTGTCCTCCTAATTTCCAGCTATTTCACTTTTTCAGCCTCTTTTCTACCTTGAATTACTACTACTGTAGAGTCTCCCTCACTCAGCTTTTGTTTCTTTCCCCCCCTCTGCTTTCCCCCCCCTTCCCTGCTCTACCTTCTGTTTCCCTAATTTCCACCTACTTTACCTTCTCACTGACACCCTGTCACTCTTTTAGCTTCTTTCATTCCTTGGAGTCTCAGAACAGCAGAGACTCCCTATGCCTGAAGAAGGGTGATTGCATCCAAAATCTTGCAAAGAACTTTTTTCCAACTAATCAGTTGGTCTAATAGATCATATCCACTCAAAGAACCTTGCCTGCCTATGCCCTTAGACCAACACGGCTACAACCAAAAACCCAGCAACATAGTACTCACAAAAATAGGCCAGCTCAGGTCCCTGCAGGACCCCAACCTTCCTCCACCCTGAAAAGTGACCGTTTAGCCTTATGCATTGTTTCCCATCTTCTAACCAGCTCAATCCACACAAGAACCTTCCCTCCAATCCTGTAGCAACACAGGTTGCGGATTTTTTTAAGGTGTTGGTGAGGAACCTTGTCAAATGCTTCCTGAAAGTCAAGATATACTGAAACTGGCTCGCCCCTTGTACACATGCTTAACACCTTCAAAGATCTCTGGAAAGTTTGAAGCAAGATTTCCCTTTCCAAAAACCATCTTGATTCTTCCCCCATAGATCATATTTGTCGAAGTGATTGCTGATTTTATTCTTTATTAAAGATTCTACCAACTTGTCAGGGATGGAAGTGAGACTCACTGCTCTATAGTTCCCAAGATCACCTCTCAAGCTCTTTTTGAAGATGGGCATTATGTTGGCAACCCATCAGTCCTCTGGCAGAGAGGCCATTTGTAATGACAGGTTACATAATATTACCAGTAGTTTTGCAATTTCAGTTCTGAGTTTCAGGATGTCATGAGTTTTGCCTGTCTGCATCTAGAGGCACAGGTCACCAGAACCCAAAAGCCCTGCACCTATCTCCTTGACAGCTGGCAGGCTTCATGGCTGCAGCAGGGGCCACCATCCCTGCAGTGTTTACCCCGCTGCGCCTTAACACACCGTGTCACCCATGTCGCCAGTTTTGCTTGTCCACAGCTTCAGGTGCAGTTCCCCTCAAACTCCTGCACTTATCTCTTTGAAACTTGGCAGGCTTTGTGGCCTGAGCAGGAGCCACCACCCCTGCAGTTTTCAACTCGCTGCACCTTAACACATACAGTGTCACACGTCATGAGTTTTGCCTGTCAACAGCTTGAGGTGCAGCTCCCCCCAAGCCCCTGCACCAATCTTCTTGAAACTTGGCAGGCTTCATGGCCTCACCAGGGGCCACCATCCCTGCAGTTTTCACCCCCTTGTGTTGTAACACATAGATGTGACATGTTTTCTTTCAAGAATTTGGGGCGCAGTTTCCCCCCAAATCCCTGCACCAATCTTCTTGAAACTTGGCAGGCTTCATGCTCTCAGCAGAGGCTACCACCCGTGCAAGTTTCATCCAAATCAGACAAAAAAGAACAAAGTTATAGATATTTCATTGATTCCCCATTGTAGCCTATGACCGGATCTCTGAAGTGTTTCTGAAGTGCTTCAGAAAACCTAATGAAGCCAGCTCTTCAATCCCGACATGCTGGTTTGGAAGCCGAAGTGTCTGAAGCTTCTCCGGATCTGAAGCATGGTCTGAAGCCTTGCATAGCCCTACTTACCACTACATCGGGGAATACATCAAGAGCATGGCAAACAACTGTTCACCAGGGCGCCCTTAGGGAAAACCAGGAGTAATGGCCACAAACTCCTGGAAGACCGTTTCAGACTCAACATTAGGAAAAATTTCTTCGCAGTTGGGGTGTCCAGACTATGGAATAAACTCCCTCCAGAGGTGGTGCAATCGCCTACCCTGGAAATCTTCAAGAAGAGACTGTATGGTCACTTTGCTGGAATCACCTGACCCCAGTTGACTTTCCTGCCTGCTGCACAGAGAATAGACTCAATGATCTTCTGAGGTCCCTTCCAGCCTCACAATCTATGAATCTATAGTCCAACTCTTCAACCCCATCTACTAGAAAGGATTAATTTGGCATGGGACTTTCCCTAGTATCTTCTGTTGTAAACACCAATTTAAAGAATTCATTTAGCTTCTCTACTATGGCCTTAGCTTTGAGTGCACCTTTTATACCTTGGTCATCTAATGGTACCACTAATTTTCTACCCGGGTTCCTGCTGATGTATTTAAATATGTTTTTATTATTAACTTGAGCATCTCGTGGTAGATGCTGCTCATATTTTTTTTGGCCAAACCTATTTCGCTTTTACACTTGACCAGCCAGAGCTTGCAGGCTTTCCTATTTTCCTCGTTTGGGCATACGTTCCATTTTTGGAAAGGATGCCTTTTTACCTTGAATGGCCTCCTTAACTCTGCTATTAAACCATGCAAGGGTGTTACTGCTCTGCTTGGTACACTTTTTGATTTGTGGCATACACTTTTCCTGAGGTAGGGTATTTTAAAACAGCTTCCAAGCTTCCTACAGGCTTTCTACATTTTTGATTGCTCCTTTAAATTTATTTCTAACTTCCTCATTTTTGTGTAATTTCCCTTCCTAAAGTTGTATGGTGGACTACTTTGGTTTACTGCATGGTTGACTACTTTGGCTTACTCCCTCCTTAGGATGTCAAATGTTATTATGTTAATGTTGCCATTACAAAGTTGCTCACCAACAGATACCTCTGGAATCGGATCTTATGTGTTACTCGGGATTAAGTTTACAATTATGTCTCCTCTTGGGGTTCCAAGATGAGTTGTTCTAGTAGTAATTTTCCACATCCAGAAACTGGAGGTGCCCCAATATATCAGCTGCATATCAGATCGGCACTAATAAACGGAAAATTAACATTATCAGCAAATGGCTTTTTTGGTTGGTGTAGCCAATAATGTCACCAACTAAACATTGTGTGTATGCACGCATTCATATGGCCAGGAAGGCAGCCCAGCAGCTTGGAGAGCAGTGTCCTCCCAGTAAGTCGGGGGGGGGCAGGGCATGGGGAAGGGGTGTGGCAGGGGCAGAGGCAGGGACAGGTACTGCCCAGCCAAGATGGTGAATGAGCCTCTGGGGCTGGGAGCAGAACCAAGCTGCGGGTGGCTCGTCCAGGAGGCATGGGGAGGTGGGGAGGGCAGGCTGCTCCTCACCACTGCACGCACCCCTGAGGGAGGCATGGGGGTATGTGATCCTCCAGATTAGTGTAGGGGGTGGAGGCAGGCTGTCTGCTGTAGGCTTGGGACCAGGGGCAGTGCCAGCCTCTTCCTGGCAGGGGGCTGGGCTCAGACCAAGCAGAAACAGGGCAGGTTCAGCTGCGTGGGGTGGGTGGGCAGCAGCAATGCTGGAAGTGTTTCCCTCTACCTTGCGAGCCCTGCACTGGCCACACATCCCCTGTCCACCCTACAGCAGGTGGGCTCCCAACGGAAAGGCAGCAGAGCAGAGTGCCCCAAGCAGAGGTGGCACTAGGAGTATTTGGGGGGCAACAGCCACCCCAAAATTCACCCTAGCCCTCCCAGTGCTGCTGTTGCCTGCCCCATAGGGCTAAGCCCACCTCTCTCCCACCTGCTCTGAGCCCAGACCTGGCCCAGCCCCACCACCAGGAAGAGGCTGGCACTGCCCCTAGCCCTCAGACTACAGTGGGCAGTCCACCTCTGCTCCCCCCCTACAAATTGGGGGGGGCACATATCCCCCATGCCTCCCCCAGGGACGCATGCAGTGGCAGGGAGCCACAACTCCTGGATGAGCTACCCACGACTGCATCCCACTCCTGGCCCTGGGGTCCCATTCACCCCACTCCTTCCCTCACCATAGGGCCCCCGATCTGCCTCCCCCAGACCCCTTTCCTCCCCCATGCCACCTCCCCCCACAGACTTACTGGCAGGACACTGTTCTCCAACCTACCCGGCTACACTCTTGTAAATCAGCTATCCGATCAGTATTGGTTGATATGGCTGGTAAATACTCAGCCCTCGGTATCAGCCAAGAAAATCTTTATCAGTGCACCCCTACCAGAACTGTTATTTCCACATCTCTCGCTGATGAGGTGTTTACCCAGTCTATGTGAGGATAGTTGAAGTCTACTACTATTATTGTTTATCTCACTTAGCAGCTTCTCTAATCTCCTTGAGCATTAATCATTAATATCATTGGCCCCTGATATTTTGTTTTCATTAATTCCACTAGCAAATATTAAAAGAATAAAGGGATAACCACTGGTGGATGAATACCTTAAAAAAATGCAAAAAAACAGGCTCTAGCCAAGCAGCAAAGCTGGTTTTTGGCATACCTGGAGAAATACAAGGTATTTTTGTTTCTTCCAAATTTCCATCAAGGCTGGCAAAGAACTTTGTTTGGGTGGATTAAGAAGATCCCATCTTTCCAAGGAAAAATGGAGGAAGGCATGCAATGGCAGTAGTTACCAGTGTGGAAATACCTTGCCGCCTGAGATGAAGCAAGGAGGGTTGCTCCTGGCCCTTCAGTCTAATTGGGTGGAGCCATGCAAATCCATTGGGCTTGAAGGAAATGGCGGGATACATGTAAATGCATGTGAATGAGGGTCATGTATGTGTATCTCTATGTATGCAGGTGTGAGAGGAATCAGCTGCCTCTGTTCTCTCAGAGTCCTGCAGCCATGCAATATGAACCAAGCCAGGGTTTAGTTTGTCACAAGACAAAAATGAAGTGCTGTGGGACCTTCTGATAGAGTTAAGCTGTCATTTAGCAAATTCTGATTTCCACCCTCCACCCCCTCCCATCCAAACTCTGATTCCTCCTGAAGCCTCCACTAGGGATGCATGGGACAACAGCTGGCTCTGCTGGCCCCACACCTGCTCAGAGCTCCAGACCACACAGGGATTTTTAGGTACAGCTAGAGAAGACTTGAAAACCATGTAGGAGGAGCTGGTAGGGCAGGTGAATGAAAAAGCAGCTGAAAGATTTTGGTTTTGGCTTGTGCTTTAACTGTGCATTACAAGCAAGGATGAGGGATTTTTCATCTCTTATTCCCAAAGGATTAAAGATTCAGATGATTTGCCTCTAATTAATAACTTCCATTCTCTTTATCCACATCAAAACTGTGCTGACAAACCTGTCTGGGCTGAAGGTGCCTTTGCCACTTCAGAAATATCAGGCAGTACAAGTTCTGTTTTACTCTTTCAAATCCTAAAGCCTGCTAGAGTTTAACAAAATCCCCACGGGTTTCCACGCATTTAATCCCCTCGTTCCAGAAACCTGCCAGAGTTCAGAGACTCAGGGAACGGCAGGTCCTTCCAAACACGCCGTGTACCACAGAACGGCCACTCTGGCCCTGCCAGGAGGGCTGCACAGTATTTTCCCCATGCTACTCCTGCAGATGGAAACTACAAGTGTTTAGTTAAACCTGTTATAATTTAATCTCCTGACCACAATAAGAGTTTGTGGAATTAATTTTATGCTGGCTTTTTTTGGTAATATTTTTAATCGGTCCCTGGGGAGTCAGTGTTCCTTAGCGAAATGTTTTCCTTGCTTTTTCACCAAAGACCCTGCATAATAGATACATATCAGTGCACTAGTACAAATCATGACACTGGCAGGTGATTAGGAGGGAGGAAGAGGCCAGCCTGGTGGGTACAATAGTGGGTTAAGGGACAGCCTATAGTTTACATACCATATTTACTTGAACATAAGATGAGGCTTTTCCCCGCCAGTCAGCATGGGGGCAAGCACCTCATCTTAGATTTACAGAAAAACTGCAGGGAGTAGTGGGGGGAAAGCAGCTGCTGTGGCTTTGACTCTGACCTTGAGCCTGGGTCAGGGTCAAGCAGACCCACAGCAGCCTCCTGTCCCACTAGCTTGCTCTCGGCAGCTTCTGCCCCCTCCCTTCCCCCCCCACACCTTACCATCAGGTCCAGCTTGGCTCCATCTCAGGCTGGATTCCCACCCAGGTACAGAGGACATTGAAAATCTGTTCCCTGCCTGGCCGGCACTGCTGCGTGGCTGTGGCCATGGCCGTGGCCAATACGGGCTGTGTTTCCATATGCTGTGCTCTGGGAGGGAACAGGGCCTGAACAGCACCTGATAGTGGGGTAGGGGTGTGGAGGCAGAGGCAAAGACTGGGGAGTAGGGTGAAAGGGCAGAGATCGCGGGGAATGGGAGGGGAGGGGCAGAGGCTGTGTGGAGCTGGGGGTAAAGAGGGTGCCAACAGCAGGGGTCAGGAAGGCCACGAGGGCAAGAAGTGGGGGAGGGCAAAGGGGCCACTCATCTCTTACCCTCCCTTCCCACAGCCAACCTTTTCCCTGATATAGCAGTGTGGAGGGAAGGAAGGACAAGTTTAAGACAACCCTCTGATAATTAGGTTCTATACATGGAAAATTATAACAATTTTATCCATTTCCCATACATAGAATCATATTAATGGAAGGGTTGTATTAAATTCAGAGTCGACTTCGCTTGAAGTAAATATGCTATCACTAGAAAGTGGTTCTGAAATGCTAGGGGCAGCCCTGGCTTACAAACCCAATAAAGACTTGTTTCTTCAACCTCGCGCATGATTAACATAGCCATAAAGGTGTAGTTGTTAGTCAATCCATTGGCAACTGTGATGATTTAGCTATGTGCAGACCGGAGGGTGAAGGCCTCTCTGCCGGATGCTGGGTTTCTGTAGGCAGCAGGAAGGGAGTTAAAAATATAATCCCCTGGGATTTAGCTAAACTCTGACAGGCCTTAAGAATTTGAGACCCCCCCTGCCATTCTAAAAGTTATAACAGCATCTCAATGAAGCATTTGTCAGGCTGAATTAGATATGGACCCAGGAGCACAAACAGGGTTGGATTAAAGAACTTTTCATCTTAGAAGAAACATAAATACCAGTGTTTGTGTAGAAAGATGTTTAGGAGGCCAGCAGTTTCCTGCCTTCATTTTGTTCGTCGTTTAAACATTTTACAGTCTAATGAGATTCCACCTCCTTGCTTCTGTGGCGAAATCCTAACCCAATGCTTACATAATTAATCTGCTGTTATGAGGAGATTGTGAGATAGCATTGTGACTTTCCTGCAGGATAAAATAGAAGCACTAAAGGAGGAATAACCTTTGAACCCCAAATAACAGCCACAAGGGACGACAACATGAAATGAGCTGACTTGTTAGGGCTCTACAGACAATGTATTTCACACAGCTGAAGTCTAGCCTGGTTGAAATGACTAACTCTTATACTACACAAGTCTCGTTTTAAAACCTTTTGCTATCTTAAATGGGCAAAATTTAAGTAAGTTTCCTACAACGAATAAGGCAGATTCCCACAGGAGGGTAGAGTGAATCCTTGCATGCATGTCCAGTAAAAATGGTAGGGCAGTTATTTCATTTTGGTTCCTTCCTGAGGCTTCTTCTGCGTTACCTTCAATTAACAAGCGAACTAACAATTTTCCAGCTTCCTAACAAAGTGACAAAAACTTTATAATTTGGCTCATTCAGAACTGAACAAAATACCAAGGAAGGTTGCAGAGACCAATTCTAGGTTAGCTGTTGGGACCTGCGTGTCCCAACAGTCCTCTTTCAACAGCTAGTTTATGTGATCCTTTTGTTATTTTGGACAAAATATGGTTTGATACTACGATAATTCCCAGACATCAGCAGCCTTCCACTGCTCACTGAATGATAACAGTATTATGCTCCTTTGGTATTAATAGGCGCATCTACACATGATGATTTAAGGTGCATTGGGGGGGGTGTCTACATGTGCATACCCTTAATGTGCCTTAAAAATGGTTATTTTAGGCAGGTATCAAATTTAGGCACATATAGCTAATGCACATTAAACACACATGGAGACATGTTAAGGCGCATTAACACTGTGTATGAACTGACTTAAGACTAACTTCAATCCCACATCAGTCCACACATGCAACATTAATGTGCCTTAACATGTGCACATGTAGACGCAAGCCTAAATTGCCTTAATTCACATTAAGCTAATGCACATAAAATTTTAGGCATGACTAATTTCAAGTGTAGACATGCCCAATGCCTAATACCATGAAAAGAAATGACTCCCACTGAAATGCCAAGAACTAGATTTGGTTAAAAGAGACTGAGAAGTTTTAAAAAGGTGCTGGCATAAACTTGGGACTTTTTGACCACCTTAGTTCTAGAAACGTTGGGTAAAAAAGGACTATAAAATTCTAAGCAGACTTCCAATACATAGTATGGGGATATTTATTCTGCCTCTGTCCAATGGCCATGAAGCAGCTGTCACCACCGGCCAGGTGTGATGAACAAAAACTGGTAACAGTGGGTCACTAAATCAAACTTGAATCCATTGAAGCTGAGCTAACCAAAAGCAGCTGGGCTGGAAGAAATTCTAACAGACCCTTTGAGCACTCAGTAGAAAAGATAATATATCACTCCCCAGAGGTTATCGTGCACCTCTGAAACAATTCATTAGTGTTTTTATAAAGGTGTGATGGTTGCAGGCATTCCCTCATTAAATGTGTTTGGTCTGCATTTCAGATTTTATGTAAGTCCTATACCACACAAAACTAAAAGCAACCCCCCCCACACACCAAAAAAAGCAGGGAATTAGGTGCCAAGACCGTAGTTACAGGAATTCTTTGGGGTTTTGAGGCATTTACATTAAACTAGCTTGAACTGACATTCCAAACCACTACTCAGTACATAGACCACAAAGGCAAATATGCTGTCTATTAGAATATGCTGCTATAAATCCAGAATAACTTCCACTGACTTCATCAAAGTATTCTGGATTTGTCCTGCTGTAACTGAAAACAGAATCTGGCCGTGTGTGTGTGTGTGTGTGTGTGTGTGTGTGTGTGTGTGTGTGTTAACTAATACCAGGGCTGAGGGAAGGTGCGCTTGTGTGTCCATTACATCCAAAAGTCTCTTGGATTCCTATTTCCTGACAAATTCAAAGCTCAGCTCAGGTTCACTGAAAGGTCTGAAATCCTTTCAAATAAACTGGGCCTAGATTTGTATGGAAAGGGGCCAGCTTATCTTTTCACACTGAAGCCATGCAAAACTTGCAAATTCTTCATAGTTTTTTGTATGAAAAAACAGTGAAAGTATGTGGCTTCCACTCCATTTCACTATGAATATTTGGGCTTGTTAAAACTCCACAGATTACAACAAAACTCAGAGGGCGAGAACTCCACCAGGGTTTGAACAGTAGAAAAAATCTGCAAAAAACTCCTAAGAAATGAAAGCCTCAAGTTTCATATAGTTCAACGATCAAATTATCAAAGGATTGCTAATGCGATTGCTAATTATATTTGTTAGAAGAGAAATACAGCTGCAAGGAAAATACAGCTGGTAGGCAATCATCCATATTTGGCAGTAACAAAAAAACTACAATTTTGACGGTAATGCAGAAAAGAAAACACAAGCAAGTTAAAGAGTAGGTAACGATTTCAAAGGGCTAAAAGACAGAAAATAAATTTATCAAGTGAGAAGTAATTAATTTTTACCTTGTAAGAGTGACTTTGCTAGTTAAATAATGAACCTATGTGAATAGTAAAGCTCCACTCAATAAAATTGATTTATGACGGTGAATATTTGGCAACAATACTCATCTCCAACAATAAAACTCAATCGGTGGGGGTATGGGTACTAGGAGGCATATGCCATTCATTCCATTGCATGCGATTTTTAATTTCCTGCAGGCAAATTTCTTGAGGAGAACTGGCTGTTGTGTAGGCTTTTCATCAGGCATTTCATTAATGCATGGTGAGAACTCAAGATCTGATTCCAGTATCGCTGTGCTAGTAGTCATGTATCACATATGTAAGGTCAAGAAGTTGATGGGTATGGGATGTAAAACTTTTGGACGCCTGACTGCGTTTTAGATCTAGCTGTTGGGAATGCTTACGTACTGCCAGGCAATGACCTGTGTTTGGAAAGCAGAAAACATTGTTTCTATTCTTTAAAATGTCAGAAAGCTCAAACTCATAATAGTGGGACAAAATGTATGGTTACTATAACCAGGTGCCAGTCCACTGATGCAATCTATCTGTAACTGTTTAGCACAACAGTAGATTTGACACGGTATAAACCCAGAAATTCAGAATATTGGTCAGGGTTTGTGTGATCCTAGCATTTATGGCATCTGGTGGACAATATAAGAAAACTCAGAGTTTTCCAAAGCTTCTCATCCAAGCAAAGCTAAATAATCATTTCTGATGAGATTTCTTTTTGACTCCAGGGTTTTCATCCATAGATCCACCTTTCCATGCCATCAGAGGCATCATTTATGTGCTTCTCCCATGACAATGTCCCTGCCCCCTCCTATTCTAACCTGAAGGTATGGAGTGTTCCTCATAAACTAACCTGCCTGGAGTAAATCTCCTTTCCTGCTTTGCAACCTGCCTGAAAAACCATGGAAAACTGAGTGTTAAGGACAAGTCTGGGGGATATCAGAGAAAAACAATACAATGCTTTATTACTGCAGCAAGGTTCTGGGTACTATGAGAATCAAATAAGTGATACAGCTGATGAAGCCAACCTTGGGAATGAGGAAAGGAGAGAACTGAAACAAATGGAACGGGTTTGCACAAGCAAATCAGTTAGATCTGCCCAGCTCTACAGATCCAGTCATATTTGCTTGACTAAAGTGACTCTGTTTCTAAGGAGCAAATGTCAGACTCGTTAAAAGTGGGTAATTTCATACCTAGGCGAAGGACAATGTTTTTTTCTTTAACTTCTTAAAGGAACCTGGCCTCCTCAAGAGCCTAAAGGGGGTTATTCCAGCAGAGCACAAATAAGCTTCACAACAGCTGTTTTTGGGACAGACTGTTAATTTTAATAACCGTTATTTTCAGCATATTATTGCCAAGCATTTTGTACATCAGATGTCTATGCCACTCTCCTATGCCTAACTCATACAGATGTGCCTTATGCAAATGCAGCATAGGTCTGCCATATTCCAACCCAGGATAGTGAAATCTAGTTGCAGAACAAGGCCAGCATGGGGCCTGGTGTTGTGACCTGCTCCTCAGGTTACTTTCAACATTCACCTTCTTTATCTTCCCTGGAAGAATTATCTTTAGGCAGGAGTCAAGAATTTCATTCCAACTGTCAGCCGAGAAACCAAAGCCCACTCTTAAAATATTCTTTTGGGTCATAAACTTAAGGGCTGTAAACATAAATATTCTTGTGGGTCACAAACATCTCACTGAACAGCTGATCCAAAAGTCAGTGAAGTCCAATGGAAGTCTTTGGATCCAGACCGCATGAGAAAGGAGAGAAGGGCAAGCTGGCTTGTCAGGTGAACACCTCTTGAACCAGCACTGCAAGACTTCAACCTCCAACTTTTCCTTAGAAAGGCTCCTTTGTCACACTAACACATGCTTGCATTTCTGTACTGGCTAAAGCCAGAAGTGAAAGTGTCATGGGGTGGGGTAGGGGGAAACTGTCTTTGTTTTCTCGAGATTTCTAAAAGAGTCTGACCAACTTCAGAAAATCCACCATGGTTCAGACCCCTACTAGATTCTCCAGTCCAGACTTTTTGATGAGCACAAATTGTTTAACACTAGATGCAAGTGAAGGTCAGTGGACTCAGGTAAATTTTCACATGGGACTTGTTGGCCCAGAGTTTCATTTTAACTTTTAGGTTTGCATGAACTCAAAAACTCAAGATATGACTTGGCCCAAACCAGGACGTTTTGCACAGCATATAGCCCAGGTTGGTGTATTCTGATTCTGTTTTTTATACTGAAGACAATCAGGGTCGGCCCAAAATTTTTTGGGGCCCCCTGCAAGAAATATTTTTGGGGCCCACTGCCCCAAAGAAGCCAGTGGCAGGAGAGGAAGGGGAGCAGCTGGATGTGAATCCGGCGGTGGCGGGGGTGAGTGGCTGGATGCAGAGGCAGATTAATGTTCACGGAGACCCTGGGCAAACACAAAATTGGAGGTTCCCTTCCCCCCATGGGAACTGGGCTTGTGGGGGTCAGGGGGCAATGTACCTTCCCCTCTTAATGGTGGCATGGGAGGCAGTGGGGACAGTGCTGGGCTGGGCATGGAGGGGCACATGCCTCTTCTCTCTGCCCCCTCCCCCCCAGCCCACTATGGCCAAACACACACACACGCGCGCGCACACACACACGCACACACACACACACAGATGGGCACACACTACTCTCACTCTCTGCACATGGACACACAGACACAAACATACTATCCCTGCCATGAACACAGACATATGCATGCATGCACACTCACGCACGCACACGCACTGACACAGTACCCTGCATCCTGCCATGGTAAGCAGGGACCCCCTCCCCCCAGGCTCCAAACCCCACACATATACCCACAGCCCCCCACACATTCACAAATACCTCCCCCATCTCCATCCCCCCACAGTTCAAAAATAGCCTCTCATGATTTACATACCAAATCTTTTGATTCTTAACAGTTTGTCTTGTGGTTTTTGGCAGCATGGGGTTGGTAATACTGCATTGAATTTATAGCCCTCCCCCCATGTAGTTGACATCCGATACCTACAGGTAAACCTGCTGTTCCCTGGAGCCCTCCTAAATTTGTATTCCTATAGAACAGACTGGTTTTTTTCATACCTGAAGCATGTCTCACCATTTTTAATTTCTTTTTTTTTTTTTTTTTTTGCCTGAGAGAGGATGTGAGCCTGGCTCCTGGCCAGTTACATTCTTCTTTCAGGATGGCTTATCCCAGAAGCCAATATGCAAGATTGCCAGTTGATGGAAATGCCACAAGACAATGGGTGAGAAACAAGTAGAGATGGGGGGCGGAAATGCTGACCTGAAGCTGGAGTCTTTGGGTAGATGTGATATCTTTTATTAGACAAACTAAATAGTTGCAAAAAAGTTGTTATTTGCAAGCTTTTGGACTCCCACATCCTCTCTCAGGCCAAAAAAAAAGAAATTAAAAATGGTGAGACATGTCTAAGGTATGAAAAAAACAGTCTTTAGAAACCTGTTCTATAGGAATACAAATTTAGGACAGCTCCAGGGAACAGCAGGTTTACCAGTAGGTATCAGATGTCAACCATATTGGGGGGGCTATAAAATCAGTGCAGTATTACCAACCCCACGCTGCCAAAATCCACAAGACAAACTGTTAAGAATCAAGAGATTTGGTATGTAAATCATGAGAGGCTATTTTTAAGTGCATGTGGGGGGAGTTATTTGTGAAGGTGTGGGGGGCTGTGCGTGTATGTGTGGGGTTTGGAGCGTCCCCTCCCTGACCTCCTGGGCAGAGTGCAGGACCCCCAGAGCAAAGGCAATAGTGCAGACAGACCCAAAAAAATACTAGTCCAAGCAGTTGGGCAAATTATTTTAACAGTTCCACATCTGAAGCTAGGGATGTATTTGGTAGCCGTGTTGTTCTGAGACGAAAAGAAAGGCAAAAATCTAGAACTCTTGATTCAGAAATTATACCTTTTATTAGACTAACTAGGAAATCACACAAAAAAAATATCTTTTTCTGCAAGCTTTCAGGCTCAAAGGCCCTTCATCAGGCTCTGGGAAAATTAAGGATGGTAAAAAGTCCCCATAGGTAGGAAATCAACTTCATTTTTGCACACAGGGAGCTGGAGATGGAAAATCTGTCCCTCTATTCTTAGAAAATAAAATCTGATTTCCTATGCAGGGCAGGGAGGGGACCCAGGGCCCAAGCAAAGGCACCAGGCATAGACCTAAGCAAACAGCCACAACCTGCCCCTGCCCCCTGCACAAATCTGGGGGGGAAAAGGGGGGACATTGCGCCCCCCCATACCTCTCCTGGCCTGGGGTGCATGCAGCGACAGGAAGCTGCCCCTCCACAAGCTGCCTGCCGGTGCCTTCTCCCTGCCTCAGGCATGCACCCTGCTCCCCATCCCTTGCTGGTACCCCTCACTCCCGATCCACAGCCCCTACCCACCAACGCTGCTGCCTAAGCAGCTCCCGCTTTCTCTTACTCCCCCACACACTCTCCCTGTCTCTACTGGGCTTGCTGGAGCCTATGTGGGGAGCACGTGACCCCCGACAATCAATCACCTTGCCCGCTCCCAGCTTAAAGCCCCCTCCTTCCACTCCCCCCACCCCTGGACAAGCCTCCAGCCTGTGCCTGCGCTCTGGCGGAACGCCTGCGGCCAGCCCACATGTGCATGTGGTATATGTGTATCAGGCTGCCACTCCCTCCCGGACACCATGTCCTGAAGGACCCTGAGCAACTGCCCACCTTGCCCAGGCTTTCATCCACCTATGCACAGAGGCCCCTTAGCTGTGGGGCCACCTGCAACTGCAGGTTTTGTAATATAGGACAGGCCAGACCTGAAGCCAACCTAACTTTGTAAAATGAATGTTTCGGTTATTCAGCTCTTTTGCCTGTAACTTTTCCAGTTAGATGGGAGGATTTAGAGAACTAATCTTCTCAAGATGGGTCAGAAAATTCACAAAGATTTTTCAACAATTTAGAAGAAAAAAGTTTACTTACTTAAAAGAACAAACATGATTTGGGGATGGATAGTGATCCTATGAGAGAGAAAATCTATCAGACATATATGTTAACCTCCACAATTTACAGTTCTTGGGTTGACAGGATATAAAGCACTCCAGGTATTTCATTTCTCTGCAGAATCCCTGCTGACCCTTGAAACCAAGTATGGGTCGCCTAGAGTTATTCCAACAGGCTTCACCCATCCTTGATTTCCAAGGTTAAAGCAGAAAATGTGTCCCTTGAAAAAGGTTTCAGAGTTTCTAAAGAAATCAGTGCAGCTCATATCTATATCCAGCCAACCATGCTCTTACCCATTTTTTGAAGCAAAATGCACGAGCTAAGGTAAATCCAAACAAATCTTGCATTATCTGAGTTACTCCAACACAACTATTAAAATGTAGTTGTCACTCTTGCTTGTTACTAAAATGCTTAAAGAATTTCTTTTTAAAAAGTAGTTAAAGGCCTAAAGCTTGCACCCTTCATGACTTTTGGGGAGCACTACTCCAAAACAGTACCAACAGAATAATGTACCTTCAAAGCAAGAGCATCTGACTCTAACTCTGGCCAGGCCAGTGAACTGGGGTCTCTCTTCTGGTGTCAGTATGCAGACAGAAAAATAAACAAGCAGCATATGTGTAATGTATGCAACTTTTATGGGAGATTCAATGAAAACTGTCAGAACTAGCTATGTCATCTTCAGAGCTATTACAGAAAAAAAATATTCTTTTATCATCTATAGTTACACCAATATATATCTGTTTAAATTGCTCTTTTAAGAAAGTGATGAAATTTCACTTTGGTACAAATGACATGATGTCACCACCTAAGCACATTTTATGTTTCATTTTGAGGGAAATGGTATAAGATAATTTGGAAATGACGTGTTTGGTGCCATCATCCCATTACAGCTGCACAACTAGGCTGCAAACTGGGCTTCTGGCTGTAAATAAATGATACGCTCTCTCCAAAATCTCTGAAAAACTCAGAGCAGACATAATGCTCTTCAAGGTAAATCTGATGAAGGTTTTTTTTATTTTTGTAAACTTTTCTAAGATTTACCTTGCTATGCTTGGATTGTCAAAGTTGCTTGTGATGATGCCAGTTCCGTCAATAACAATTCTTGCCATCAGAGCAATAGAAGGCAGGGGAAGGAGGTGCAAACACAATGGAGACCAGAGAGAATAATGAGGACAAATACTGGGATATTAAGGCCTTTCACCTCTTGGTCATGACTCTGCTTGAAAAGTTGGTAGTGACCAAACTGTATTAATATTAGATAGCTGCTTAGACACCCTACAAAACAAACTCTGGTACAGTCTAGTTCCTAGAAAATGCAAGCAGAGAGCCCATAAAATGCCATTTTATGGCATAAAAATCCTTTCCCAGCAATCTCAGCAGAGGTGCCCTACTTTGAATGGCCCATGGATGCTGAATTACTCCTTGATCCCTTGGACAAGTGCTCTTGAGGCCAGGATTAAGGCCTGCAAGCAGGGCAGTGTATCTGGGCATGTGCTATTGTCTATCTAACACCCACCCTGGGGGTGGAGTCCCTTTTCTGAAACTGTGCACCCGAGGCATTTTTACCAGCACACTCGGTGAAAGGAAACAATTAGACACTGCAGATACTTCTGTTCTTTCTGAAAATCATTTGAAACCATTTCGAAGGGAAAAGAATTTGAGCACATCTGGGACTTTATTTACGGTGATTCAACATACCCAGATGAAAGAAACCCACCCAGCTAAGCTGATAAAAATACCCCTTACTTTTCCATCTGCCTTTGGGCAAAGAACCCATTAATATTCACAGTCTATTATCAAGGGACTTTACAGCATCTTGTTAAAAGGCCTGGAGGAAGCATTAGAAACAGAAAGGTCCCAGGTCCTTTCACATCTGCCTACGTTCTGAACAATGGCTGCCCCTTATCAGCATGCCCAGAACACTGACATAAATGCAGTCAGATTCCCAATTCTAAAGCACACATGCAGCAAACCAATTCTGGGGGGCCTCTGTACTGACTGGGTAAAGATCTGGGAACATGACCTTCAAGATAGGAATGTCTTTGCCCATTATTCTTACAGGCCAATAAAAAAGCAAATAAAATGTGGACCACACAGGTCTGGGGCATCAGCTGGGTTATTTGCAGGTGTCCCAAAATGCTCAGGGCCCCAGGAGGAGCAGGGGGCAAGATTTGCTTCTGAAATATTTTGCAAATATTGAAAAAGGCAGACTCTTTTCTGCAGCTTGCTGGAAAGATCCCTTCCCTGTTTGACACTAATCTCTTTGAAATCCAAAGGGAGGATGTTGCTGTATGAGATAAGATGATTTGCTTTTTCAGATGCCTTACTGCACAAAGCATGGATATGGACTGGAACATGGTGACAAGCAAGCAGTCTCCCCATCACACCCTGTGATCTGCTGGAGCATAGGACGCTGATTCTTAATCAGGGTGCTACAGCACCCCGGGGTGCCTTGAGAACATTTTCAAGGTGCCATGGGCTGCTACATAGTGTTAGCAATGTTAGGTGTGCAAACATGATTCACAAGATAAAGCCAGAGATTTCAAATAGGAATCCAAAATATTAAAACCATTCTGCCCTTTCATGGTCTTTCTGAGTTCTTTGTAACAGAAAAATTGCTCCATTATATTTCTGTAGTCAACGTATGAGCTAAACTTAAGACTTGTATTTTCTAAAGGGTGTCTTGAGTCTAAAAAAGTCAAGAACCACTAGCATGGGCACACCAATTTCAGGATACCTGACACCACTGTCTGCTTAGCCTGAATGTGCTCATCTACCCTGAGCATCAAATGAGCAAATCCAGTTGCACGTGCAGCCAAGTGGGACACTAGCACTGATAGAGGCTGCATGGGGGAGCAGGTAGGGGGAACATACCACAGAGATTTGTGTATCTACATTGCTTGCTTTAACTTGGCTCAGGGAAAAGTGAGAAAGTCCTCATCCCTCCTGCTCAGCTGTGTGCCTAAGGTAAATAACTGACTACAGTCAAGCTGACAGAGGACTGATGTCCACAATAAAGTTGTAACTCAGACCTCCCTTCAGTAGAAAAGCCAGGCATTGAATGGACATAGATGGCTTCACCCATGTATGTTCCTTTTCCAAGGCAGAGCTGTGCCACCACCGGTTACAGCATTTGAGCTATTAAGGTGACTCTGCTGCCCAGCATCAATCTCTCTTCAAATAAATCGGATTCGATGCATTGGGTGCATTTATATAAGCTGCTACGTTGCTGTAGCTCATGACTATGGCAATATAGCCTTGGTAGGCACAAACCATGACACCGAAGCTACTGCACAGTAGGGTCAAAAATGACCCATGCGCTGCTGGGACTGCACAGTGATACTGGTTACTGTGCAGTTGGGGGCACTTGTAGATGCACTCACTGTGTTGAAATCACAGGTGGAAGCAGCTTATCACTGCACCCAGATGTGCAGGGCAGCTTGTCCCACTGGAATCAAAAGCTCTCTCAAAGATTTTGCTCATAATGTGTTGGCAGCAGAACATGAAAAATTCCTAATATGAAGGGTGGCATTGAAAATGTTAAAAACTAGCAGTTGGTCAATGAAAACAATGAGCAAATAAAAGCATGAAACTTGAAGTAGACAGGAAAGGTTGTGGAAAGCACTTTAGTACTCAAATGGTACCTTGGGAATTCCCCCTTTTGTGGATCATGCAAGGTTTGGTCTCTTATTTTCATCTGCAAAATAGTCAGGCATTGGTCCAGACTCCTATTAACACTGTCTGGTTATTTCAGATGAAGATGAGAGTTTCACAGAAACAGAACTCAAACCAAGCCTTTTCAGGAGGTCTCAGCATGTTCAATACTTTGCAGTTACAGTTATTGTGATGATTAGCATTCTTGTGCCTCTCTGTTTATAGGTGTAACCACAAAGAAAAGAGGAAATACCAAAAGCACCCAACAAGGCTGCTTTTGCCTGGGTCAAAGCCAACAAACATTGGCAATTATAGGAGTCAGCCCCATCAAAGGTCTCTGGCCAACTTCCATTCTGTGTTTTTCAATGCTCCTCTGTGAGGTTGCCCTTGGACTCTTCAGCATCTTTTGTTTAGACACTAATTCAAGTCAGCAATAAAATTACAGCATTTTGCCCCCCACTAGCTTGACTCGCATCCATAAAAACCTGGGGCACAGCTAAAACCTAGGCCTGAAATGAGGAGAAACTACAGCTATTGTTCATTGGTTGCAATGTGTCAGCATTAAGCAGCATGTGGGGCACCCAAGGTTGTCTCACTGGCTTGGTCCATCATCAGTGAAATACCCAAGTACCACATTCCAGTGATGCACAAACACTGCAACAGAGAGCAACTATAAAAGCATTTCAAGCTTGCATACCTGCTATTCCTCTGTGCATACTTACTAGTAACTGGAGGACACCACTTTCATATTTTTTTTTTACAGGCAAAACCTCACAGCTGCTGACTTCAACCGGTCTGATGGAGCAGTAGGACATAATAAGAAGTGCTCCTGTAATGAACACATGCACATGGCAGTGATCTAGTTAAAACTACATGGTAATGTCTCGTAATACTGCAGCTGCCAGTTGGCTTGGATAACATAGCATTTCTCTTCAACTCCAAGGGTTTGCTCATTAGCAAAGATTGCTCTTTCCTTGCCAAAACACTGACTGGTACTACTCTGAGCATAGCAGATGGCTAGAAGAACCTACTTCCATGCATCGCCCCTGCTACCATGGTCTCCTACATTGCAGCTGAGGAGAGGAGAGCTTGAAACCAGCCCCTACTTAGTAAGCCAAACATTTATAAGTTTCAAGTGTTAAGCAGCTTTGCAATGTGCTAACTGATCTGCAAGTGAACCCAGAGGGAGCCCTGCTAGGTGGTTACCATACACTGTAATCATTAACAACTGTCCTGCCAAGCAACCCACTCAACCACATAGCTGATAATTTAATTACAGCTGGGCAAGAGCCTGATTCTTACTCTTTCATGGGACAGGAATAACTCAAAGCAGCTGGAAGGGGTGTATTTGGTAGCCGTGTTGGTCAGTGACAAAAACAAATGCAAAAATCTAGAACTAAAAAAAAATCTCTTTTTCTGCAAGCTTTCAGGCTCAAAGGCCCTTCATCAGGCTCTGAGACAATTAAAGATGGCAAAAACTCTCCATAGGTAGGAAATAAACTTAATTTTTGCACAGAGGAAGCTGGACATGGAAAATCTGTCCCTCTGGGTACATGAAAGTATCTCTGTGAGTCGGTCTCAGTTGCTCTTTGTTGTATAGATCAAGTAAGATTCCTTCCCTGGAGGTGTCAGATGGCAAGCAAGGAGGTTTAAAAATCTTTCTTGTTCTGCAATGAAGTTTAAAATCCAAAATCGGCTAAAATTTGGCATCTTCCATGGTTCAGGGATGTATTTGGTAGCTGTGTTGGTCTGAGACAAAAAAGATTGCAAAAGATCTAGAACTTCTGATCTAGATCCAGAAATCATTTCTGGACCAAGAGTTCTAGATTTTTCCATTTCTTTCTGCAATGAGAAACTTTTATTAAACCAACTAGGAATTCACAAAAAAAAAAAAAAATCTCTTTGTCTGCAAGCTTTCGGGCTCAAATGCCCTTCATCGGGCTCTGGGAAAATTAAAGATGGTAAATAGTCCCCATCAAATTAAACCAAATTAAAGATGGTAAGACGCAGCTGGAAAGCACTTATTTCCTCTAGCCACAAAGTAAGCATTTCCAGGACCTCCCTGGATGCAAGAGGATGCCCTGTGTCCCCCTCCTACCCTCCACACCCATACAGAATCTCCTAAGAGCCAAACACACCACACTCAGTGCTTGAACCTGCCCTTTCCCAAATAAGCCTTATGTGACACTGGATTTTTTTATGAGCTGAACCCAAGCCAGGAGCACTGGTCTACCTAAAGGTGCTGCTCATCCAGCAGAGGTGGCAGGTGTTAGATTTGCTGCCATGGGTTTGTTTTTTCTTATGGAGCAAAACATACAAAGCAAGCTGGACATCAAGCTGCTCCTCTACATATGCAGAAAGCCATTCTTAGTACTGTCCTGGCCTAATGACTGCTCCCTTCTGCCTTGTCAGAGGCCTTTCCCTTCCTCCGAGTTTCCCTGGTATCAGCAGCAGGTGAAATTAAAAGCTGGGTGGCTGGGTTCAAGTCACCCTCTGAGAGGATGGATATGCAGCTTCTCTGCTCCATCTGAACCACCACATTGTTTTGTGCCTTGACTCTTCCTGGGCCTGCCTCCATCTTTCACTGCATCAGCAGAAGAGAGCCATCTGAGGCCTGATGCCCTGCATTCTTCATGAGAAGCCCTGGAGCAAAGGAAGAGTTGGGCTGTCTCATCAGACTCCTGCTAGGATCAACTCTTCCTTTGCACATGAATGAAAAGAAACCCAGATGGATGTTTGCATGGTTCAGTGTCAGACATGCTCACAGCAGCCAAGTAATACGCATTGGTGATTTCATAACATCTGGACATGCTTATGGACTCTTCTTACATAGCCAGCTGAAGCAGAAGTGCTGAATAAATCAGAGCTCCAGCCAGTGCACAGGAAGAGTTTTGCAAAAGCAGTATCAGCTACAAGATGAGTCGGCATTCAATAGCAATACCCATTATTAAAGGTACACAACTGGCTCTGATTTGCCCTGTCAGTTGTTACACTGGGATGGAGGACTCTAAACAGCATCCCTTCTCTGTGAAGTTGTGCCAGGTCACACAGGGTTAGCAAGCTCTCAGCCTTGTTACTTTTCAGCTTATAAAACACACTGTCCCTTCTGCTGCTCCTTCTCTTTGCCACCCGTCCATTCAGCTCCTCAGCCCATCAAGACCAGCAGCAAATCTATCAATTCACCACTGGCTAAGTGCTGTGTCTGAGACGAGCACTGCCACAAGACTCTGGCAACATGGGAGGCATAGAGCAGCAGAACTCATTTCTTGGTCCCAACCTTTGCCAGTTACTTTGCTTTTCAACCAAGTATGGCCTGGATTTCCCAGTTCCACAGCAGAGGGGTTCAAAAGTGTGTGTGCACAGAAGTAGAGCTAAGAGTACCAGCCATGCACCTGCACTGCTCCTAATCTCATAAAGGGGCTTGCTGCATCTAGATATGGTTTAGTCTGGCTATCTGCAGGCTCAATCTCCCATGCCTGCAGGCTCAACTCCAGCAGGGATTCTCAGTTTCCAGAGCCAGGCTAAGCCTCTTTGGGCTGGATTACCCTGTCCCAGAAGAAAAACAGACTTATCTGTGAACAAGATGCATTTGGCAGTACTAACATACTTTGGTTCCTTCATTAGAAGTGGGGAACAAAGGGAAATGCTGGTGGTGGTCTGTGACAGGTCCGAGGGAGAGTGCTTGAAGGCATCATGCTGCAGAAGGTCCTGCTTGTGAAATAAGTGCCTCAGGGTAGGTCCCAACTGGCTGCAGCCCAAAGTAGCACCCACAGGCAGTACCCAGTTCTTCACCACCACCTATCTGAACTGTATCTGCAAAAAACAGCTGCACCCTTCTAGAGTGTGAAATGAGCTGCAGCCTCCCTTGCAACCTCTCAGTAAACAGACCGATGCCTAAATTAACCTTTGTCTGGAAAGAGAATGCAAAAGGCCCCACAAATCTAATGTTTTGAATTATCTCCATCATTCTGCCCCTGTGTATCTGCATCTCTCTCTCTCTCTGAGCACGTCTACATGAGATGCTTCAAGTGCAGTAGACTAATTCTACTGCACATTAGCTCAGTGGGCAAAACCCATGATAATGCGCAGTAGATTTAGTCTACTGAGCATTAGTGTCACAAAAAGACTGTTCATTTGTGCTAATACAGAGTAGCACCTTTACAGAGCATTAAGTCAAAACCTGTCATTATAGGTACTATAAACTTAATGTGCCATAATTACAGAGCATTAATGCACATGTAGACGCACCCTCTCTTCTTCTTCCCTTGATTCCATGATGATGGCTTTCATGTGTGAGGCAAGCTTTTAAAGTCACTACAATCTTAAACTAAGACGATTTTTTCCAACTTTTTCAGTTGGTCTAATAAAAGATATCAGATTCATCCAAAAAACCTTGTCTGCCTATGTACTTAGACCAACACAGCTACAACCTACACCCCTGCAATCTTAACACACACCACCAGGGGGAACCAAATGCTACCGTTCCTCCTGTCGGGAAAAGCAAGAGTTGCATTCTTTTGTCTGAGATTAAATCAAGATGTTATTTTTCTCCTTCTAAGTGCAGACCTCTCACCCCAAACTTGACAGAGAGAGCTTAAGACACTTAAGCATGAAGCCCTGGCTTGCTCACCATATGCACACATAACCTTGTGAAAACCAAGTGAGTTATATGTGTGAGCTGCCAAACCCTTGTACATGATGCTACTGAAAAGTCACAAGAACCCCACCACACTCATTTGACAATGAAAAGTGCATGTCCTGTATCTGTCTTGGCTCCCAAACCATCTAAATGCACTGAAAAGACATCTGGCACATGAATGAGGTGACATTAATATCTTGAAACTATGAGGAATTCAATTTGTTTAAGCTTTATATTATCAGGCTGACAGAACCAAAGGGCATTGATAAGACGCCGGGAGGTGGGAAGATGGCATGGTTATTAGTACTTTCTGAATGCATGAACTTAAGCAATACAATGCTGACGACCTGAAAACAGCCAAGTGCATACAGGATGGTATTCTATCTCAGTACTATTTTTTACCTTGATCTTCACAGGCAAGCTCAACTCCCAGACTACTGTACCTGGTGGCACAGTTTGAGGAGAAGGTGAGCAGGCAACAGTGGTGAAAGAACAGGTTAAGGACTATTTAGAAAAGCTGGACGTGTACGAGTCTGTGGGGCTGGGTGCAATGCATCCAAGAGTGCTGAGGGAGTTGGTTGATGTGACTGCAGAGCCATTGGCCATTATCTTTGAAAACTCAAGGTGTTAGGGGAGGTCCCGGACAATTGAAAAAGGGAAAATATAGTGCCCACCTTTAAGAAAGAGATAAAGGAACGTCCAGGATACTACAGACCAGTCAGCCTCACCTCAGTCCTTGGAAAAATCATGGAGCAGATCCTCAAGGAATCCATTTCTATGCACTTCGAAGTAAAGAAGGTGATCAGGAACAGGCAGCATGGATTCACCAAGGCCAAGTCATGCCTAACTAACCTAATCGCCTTCTATGATGAGATGACTGACTTGTGGATGTGGGGAAAGCAGTGGATGTAATATACATTGACTTTAGCAAGACTTTTGATATCATCTCCCACAGCTATCCTGCAAGCAAGCTGAGGAAGTATGGGTTGAATGAATAGACTGTACGGTGGACAGAAAGTTGGCTGGATTGTCAGGCTCAATGAGTAGTAATCAATGGCTCAATGTCCAGTGGCAGCTGGTATCGAGTGGAGTGCCCCAGGGGTCAGTCCTGGGGCTAGTTTTGTTCAATACCTTCATTAACGATCTGGAAGATGGGATACAGTGCACCCTCAGCAAGTTAGTGGATGACGCCAAGCTGGGGTGGGTGGCGTGTAGTAGATATGCTGGGGGGTAGGTCTAGGATTCAGTGTCCTAAACAAATTAGAGGATTGGGCCAGATGAAATCTCATGAAGTTCAACAAGGACACATGTAAAGTCCTGCACTTAGTATGGAAGAATCCTATGCATCAGTACAGCCTAGGGACTGCCTGGCTAAGCAGCTGCTCTGCAAAAAAGGACCTGGGGTTACAGTGGACAATAACATAGATACGAGCCAGTGTTTCCAAGAAAGCTAATGGCATACTGGGATGCATTACTAAGAGCGCTGCCAGCAGATTGAGGGAGGTATTATTTCCCTCTATTCTGCACTGATGAGACCACATCTGAAGTACTGTGTTCAGTTTTGCAGCCCCCACTATAGAAAGGATGAGGATAAGTTGGAGAGAGTTCAGTGGAGGCCAGTAAAAATGGTTAGGGAGCTGGGGCACATGACTTCTGAGGACAGGCTGAGGGAACTGGGCTTATTTAGTCTGCAGAAGAGAAAATGGAGGAAGGAATCAATATCAGCCTTTAACTACCTGAAGAGGGTTCAAAAGAGGATGAAGCTTAAACTCTTTTCAGTGGTGGCAGATGATGGAACAAGGAGCAATGGTCTTACGTGCAGCAAAGGAGGTTTAGCTTGGATATTATGGAAAACCTTCTCACTGGGTGAGTGGTGAAGCACTGTAACAGGTTACCTAGAGAGGTTGTGGAAGCTCCATCCATGGAGGTTTTTAAGGCCCAGCTCAACAAAGCCCTGGCTGGAATGATCTAGTTGGAGATGGTCCGGCTTTGAGCATGGGGTTGAACTAGATGACCTCCTGAGGTCCCTTCCAACCTTAATTTTCTATGATTCTATGATGACCTGAATGCAGCTGAGTCCATACAGACAATGCTGCATCATTTCTGTCTTTAGCAGGCATGCAAACTCACTGGGACAAGAGCTCTCCCAGCATGTATATGGTTATACATATACCCACATAACCCACTACTCAGTGCAAGATATGGCTTCTTCGCCTGATGTATAAAGAGCACTTGCTGCCACTGCTGCTGTCTCAGAGATTTGCTCCAAGAACTCAGGCTGAAGAGGGTCATTTTCTTAGCTCTGAGAGACCCAAAATGATGGTTATCCCATGAATAGTATGGGATTCTGCTTTGGGCGGGAATATCAACATCAACAGTAAGCAGAGATATTAGTGGCACAGGAAAGCATATATAACATTTCAGAATTAAGTCTCGTCCAGAAGAATACTAAAAGGCACCGTGTGAATAGGACAGAGGGTTTGTACAAACTGGGATTTTTAAAACCATGTTATAAAGTTTACACTAAATAAATAGAAAAACAGCATAGTATCAATCGAAATATTAACCTGAGTCAAGACTCCATGAGGTCAATAAAAAGTTCCCATATCTGATTAAATGTATTCATTTGTACAGTAGCATTACATTTGTTTTCCTGCGGCTGTATGTTTTAATTCAAATCCAGTGTCTGTCTGTCCAGGATTCTAGTACCTGCTCACTGCTAAAATACAGAAGGCAATTTAGTTTCAGAACCATCACTGACCTTGGTAAACTACATTTTTCCAGTGAATATGCACACACCAACCTCACAAACACAAGCCAAATGCAGGGCTGTCAAAAGCCAAGAGCAGAGTTGATGCAAAATCCAGAGGGAGGCAGCTCAACAGCAGTATAATTTAATTGAGCAAAGAAGTAAGGCTTTGCACTAGGGAACGCTTATATTCAATATTGCAGAGAATGCTTGGGTTCAGTACAAATAAGCCTCTGAAAGTTTAGCCTTCCTAAATCATCCTACCCTCCTGAGTCTGCAAAACAGGACCTGAAACTTCAAAAGAATTATTTTTCTCTTAATTGCTGCTGCTTTGGATATTGAGCTAGGGAAAAAGAAACTGCGCCTTAAAATGTAGCCAGAGAAGCAGAAGTTCCACTCAGCCTGGGCTTTTCTAAGCAGGTCCATAGCTTCCTAATAACTGCTTGCAGAGTTGAATCCTGCTGCTATTGGTGGAAGACATTTAGTTCCTCAGACCCAAATAGTTAGCAGGTAGTAACATACTCCAACCCCTCCTCAGACCTCTTATTTCCCCCATATGAAACCTTCAGGTTTTTCCTGGGCACCACCAGGGGTAACCAGGACCAATGGTCACAAGTTACTGGAGAGCAGGTTTAGGCTGGACATTAGGAGGCACTACTTCACAGTTAGGGTGGCTAGGATGTGGAACCAGCTTCCT
>JAGPOW010002149.1:4323146-4333760 GCA_030014935.1 Caiman crocodilus | reverse complement strand
GTGGGAATACAGTCCTCCAACGGGAGGGATGTCTCGGTCCCCTCTCAGGAAGACCGAGGCAAAGAACCCATTGAAGATCTCCGCCTTCCCATCGGCCACAAGCACCAGGTTGCCCGACAAGTCCCACAGGGGCCCAACGTTTCCTGGGGCTCTCTTTTTGCTCCCCACATACTTGAAAAAGGACTTCCTGTTGTCCTCGATCCTAGTCACCAGGCGAAGCTCTACTCCTGTCTTGGCCTTACTAACAGCCCTCCTACATGCCCGAGCACAAGAAGAGTACTCCTCTTTGGAGGCTGCTCCCTTCTTCCAAAGATAGTAAGTTTCCTTCCACTGAAAAGCAGGCTTAGGTGGGTGGATGAAAAACACCTACATGAGAACTCGGGGATGGGAGATACGGGAGGTACAAGCTCCTCAATATAATGAAGAATAAAACAAACAACCATTTAGTGCCTCTGTTCTCAACAACAAATATGAACATAAATGGTTTTTGCATCACTGGATGGTGTGGGGAGAAACCCTATCCTATGGAAGGCAATGGGAGCTTTGCCAGTTACTTCCATGACATCAGGATCTCATCACTGCCCTCGCCCCCCTCACCCAGCTTCAGCAGACAGCACCTACATATTTGGTCTTGTCTGCAAGGATGAGATGTCTTTGGTCACAGCCACCCACTCCTGCAGGATGGAATCTGAGGCCTGGCACAAAGCACATTTGTGCAGTGGTAAGCAGAGTCCTGAGCGAGCATCCTGTACCTTTGCTGGGCCTGTGCTTTGGAATTAATGGCTCTCCACATGCTTCTGTGAGCCACAGACCAGGAAAGGGTCAGCTAATAAGCAACACCTACCAACAGCTTCCAGCCTGCTTCCAACATCCTCCCCGCTTCCCTCTCCCCTGTTGCAACATGTGGGCAGAGCAGGAAGCAGCCTGAAACAGGCAGTAAGGTAAAGCGGCCTGGGAAAATAGCAGGGGAAATGTAGAGCCTACAAAAAGCAGGACTGGCTGATTAACCTTTATCCCTGGGCAGGGACAACTAGGCAGTGGTGCACTGCTCTGTGGCACCTGCCCCATGAGACAGAGGGGTAGGGCTCTCTATCAGGACTTGCACTTCTCTTGTACACTAAGCAGACAGTGAGGTGTTGCCTGGTGGATTATAATGTTGTCTTTGGACAAACTGGACATGCCAGGCAGGCTCTCTGCAGCAGAGTTTGCATGCAAGTGAACAAGCTTCCTGCTGCTGGTGTGGCAACTTCAAATGTTTGGTGGTTGGTGCAGTTTTTGTTCTGAGAGGGATTTTCATGCTTGCCTTTAGAGCCCCTGGCACAGGTTCACCAGGTCCCCAGCACTCATCCCCACAGAGGGTCCTTCCAAAATCCCGTCCTCACTTCCTAGGGCTGGGGCAGTTGCACAGCTGATTTTCGTTGTGCAAAAGTTAGTGCAGACATTGCTTGGGCATCTGCAGCCCTAAGCCAAGAAACGTGGACAGCTCTGGAGGTCTAAAAACCCCCCTGCACAAGATGAGGGAAGGGCCCCACAACAACAAAAGATCATGGAAACTGTCTCAAAGGTACATAAACCATCTTGCCAGAAGTAACTGACTGACTGACAGAAGCTCTGGCAGAAGGCCACAGAAAGTGCAGTGATTTAGGCCCAGCTGAAGAATGAATGATGTTTTCCCCTCTTTGGTGGCTGTGGTGCTAGTTAAGCAGTGCAGAACTCTGGTTTCTTTGAAAGCCCCTGTGCAAGCCTGGCCTACACTAGCCCTTTTGCTGCTGCCAGAAACAGTATTGGAAGTATCTATTAAACTGTCCAGGGACAATGCAACCCAGCATGCCAAAAGTTACCACCTACCAGTACTACTGCAAAGCAAACTGTGTACAGGCAGAAGATAGGATAAAAAATATATCAAGGGGAAACCAACACCTTTGGTTCCCTCCAACATTTTGAAATATGAATAAAATCAGTACAGCTGTTTTTCACGGACACCAACAGGGAAATACAAATGTTATTTTCATTTAAATGGACTTCTGTCCAAAAATAACTCAAAGGGCTTTAAAATCCTGTTTTACAGATGATTAATCTTTAGTAGAAAGTCATTCCTTCTGTTAGGAAAAAAAAAGTTTAGAAAAAAGAATTAGAGGCTACTAAAAGGTATTTTCACACATGTAACACACCAGGTTTTGAGTCACATTATCAGCAGCAACATCAACAGGCAGATTGGAAAACATATAGAACAACACTAAAGAGCTCTCGCACAACCTCTTTTGAACGCCAATCACCAAATCCCACATCATTGTATGTATGACCCTCATTCCTTTCTACTTCAAAAAGTTTCCACACTCTTCCCACAAAGTATCTCCAAATGAAAGGCTTGGGGTTCCCCTTCCGGTGTCTTTTCTGAGCCTGTCTGGGAAACTTGCCAAATCCAGCTTTCTTATGGGATTTTAATTCTTCTCGGCCAGTTCAGACCAATGCCAGGAAATGCAGAGGTGTGTGAAAATTGAAATTAAGGATTTTTATAAACTCATGCCTGTGGGGTGGGGGAAAGGGTTTGGAGTCCTACTGTTTAATAAAGGTTACCTACTTGCCATAAATAGTAGTTGTATTTCACTGATTACTGTTACCTCCTGTACAAGATCATGTATAAAGCCTGTGTCTGGAGATAGCTTGAGGTTGGAGTCCAAGTTTCAGACTGGTAGTGGAGACACTGGTTTACTTCAACTGCAGGCTAATATTACGGCAGTGCCGAAAGACCCCAACAAAGAAAAGTTCATTATTGTACTATTCCCAGAGTAACAGACATTCCCTCTGCCAAAATGTTCACAACTTGCACAGACAAGAGAGGCCAAGATCAAGGGAAAGGAAGTAGAACTATCCCCTTTTCTCAAAGGAGGATCTAAGCCCATAGCATGTATGTCAGCCCCATGCTTTACAAGACCAGACTACCTTTTCTGTATCCTGATTTCATTTACACAAGAGTCTTGCCAATGTGACTCCATGGTTGGCAATGAACCTGCTCTTGATTTACATGGGTATAGGTGGAAGGAAAACCCAACCCTACTTGCGCACCCTGCAGCAAGGATAACGTGAGTCAACTCTTGTTAAAATCCTGCTGAACACTGCAGCATCTCATGATGTGCCTTCAGCAAAGGAGGCAAGAAGAATCAGTGTCTCGGTTTCTCAGATGCCTATGAATATGAACTACTGTAGTTCTTCATTTTGAAGTGTTTGCAATATCTGCCTGCACAGAGGGGACAGGCAGGAAGAGAAAGCAGAAGAGGAATCATTCCATTAATCTAAGAAAGCCTCCAGCTTGTTGATAGCCCTAACGGTCTCTGCTGAGAACATAACCCTGCAACCCCCTGCAATTAATGAGATGCTGGCATGAGACTAGGCAATATAAAATGCCACTTGAGCTAAAGGAAATGGCAGAAAGAAGCAAGACCCATCACTCATCAGCTGAGGCTCGCATGCCTGTACTACCTACTTTACGCTTCCTGGCGGCTGGTAAGTAGCAGGACAGAGCATCTTTCCCCCACTCTTTAATCACACAACCACAAAACAAATCTGCCTGTCAGTATGCTCAGCCCACCTGAAAAACAGCACAGTGTTGTCATGGTCCACCAGGATGGCCAACCTAGCAGGTAGAGCTGGGAGTGGGACTAGAGATTGCCACAGTCCAGAACCAAATGCCAAGCCAGAGTCAGGATGTGACAATCAGAAGCATAGTTGCCAAATCTGAGGAATAATCTATAGGATGTGGTCCAAGAACGGAGCCAAACCAGGGTCAGGAGCCAGAAAATGGATTCACAGGGAAATCCAAAACTGACATACACGAGAAAGCGAAAAGCAGAGTCAGGATCCAGGAAAATCAGAGATGCTTCCAGGACAGGAGATGCTCAGCAATTGGAGACCAACAGGTTGTGCAGGAAGGCTCAGGTACTGGAAGAGTTTCTTGAAAGCAGCCCCAGAACCTACCAGAGGACAGGGATGGGGGTCAGTGGCCTCCAATCATTTGTTAAGTGCGGCTTACTTTGTAAGCCAGGCTGCAGGGCAGGAACCTTACAAGCACTGAGACCCACCCACCAGCACCACTGTTGGACATCAAGATCTCCCACGGCACCTTTAGTGCAGGAGCAACCAAGATCCAGATTGATCATTATTACAGAGAGTAGGCTGTAGGACATTATGCCCTGCCATGGTCCATCTTCTCTGGTGTCCTCTTTTTAAGGGCAGGCAACTGGCAATGCTGCATAAAATGATAAACATCCTGGGTACCATACCCCAGGGATCAGGATGATAATATGAGATGTTCTTGCCCTAAAATACCTGACTCATTAATCCTCCCCCTGCTGGGAGAAGGATTAATGATCCTGGTCATAGAAGGCCACCAGATTGGTATGACAGGACCTGCCCGCAAAGATGAGTTGCTGCTGGTCCGGGGGGATGCCTAGAAGAGCAAGAGGTGTCAGTGGCACTGAGTGGGAGGCTGGGAGCAGGGGATGCAGCTATCCCTGCAGTGCTCGTCACTGCTCCCACACCCCCCTTTTTAAAATCTTGCCTCCACCCATGTGCACTGCTAGTACTAATATACACACCCACTAGGAAATTAGACACTAAGAAAAAAATAGGCAAGTCTGATAATGTTTCATCTTACAGGCCTGAAACAGAGACAGCTTCCATTTAATACAGCACTGCAGCTCTTGCATCTTGAGTAAAAATCCTGTGGTTACTTAGTATATTCATTTAGATTTATCCAATGTGGTCACCACAAATATGCTACGAACATGTCTGTGTGACACAGTAATTAAACTCCAGTTAACTTCTGCTGACTGATACTTCATGTTGTGGCAACCTGGAAAAGGTCAGATCTCAGTCCAATGACAGTTTCAGAAAATACGGCACTTTTTTTGGAAGCTCGTGGTGGAACAAAAATAATGTGACCAAATGCTGATTTATTATCTTTGGCCAAGTGAATAGAGAGGGTGGTGAGTGTCACCCAGTTCTTCACACAGCGCAATCCACCCCCCAGAATCCCTCCTCTCCTTCCATGCACTTTGCCTGTACTGGTAATATTAACAGGAATACAAAACCACAATCTAGGTCTTCTCCTGAACTTACTCCTCAAGTTTCTTCCTCTGCCAAGGCTGCATCATTTCCCCCTTCGCCAGATCATGCTTCTTCATATTTATAGATCAGAACCAATAGGGATACAGCTGATGTGGTGAGTCAGCAGGAACAACTATGCACCTCAGTATATCAGGCAGTAATTTAACCCCTGTTGCATTCTAGATACCTATGTCCCTAGCTCTGGTTCTCAGCCTTGATACTATGGCTTAGCTATACAAAACTCCCAACAAAACCAATGGGAATTTTGCCTGCATAGACACCGCAGCATCTGGCTGCATGCAGTTGGTGGGTTAAGATGCTCCATTTTCTGCTGAAGCGAACATTCCTTGTTTGTTCCTCTTCTCAGAAATTATAAGAAAAAAAGCACGAGAATTAAATCTTTAGTTGTGAGACAATCCTCCAGGGCTGGTTTTTCAAGCAGAACAAAGAGGACGTTTTCCCCTGCCTCAGAAAATAATGAATTTAACAAAGTTATAGTTGTTAGGAAAGTGCTTTTAGTGCTAATGAACTGAATTAATTTAGATCTGAGAGGGAACTTGGCATAATTGTTTTCTTAAACATTCAGTTACTGCATGGCATATCTCCATGAAAACAGCCACGTTGGGAAGAAGTTGTGGTGCCTTGAGAATTAGAGCGGCTCTGTTTTATATCCGGTACAGTATAGGCACTTTGTTCAAGTTTCCATACTGTAATTCCAACTAAGCAGTAAAACAAATCAGGGGGTTTCTTTGCAAATCTAACCTGAAAGTGCTTTGGATGAAAGAAATCTCTAAAAGTGCAAAAATCCTTATCTGAGCAATCTCAGAGCTGGCCTTCAGGCGTACATAGTGCCCATGCAAAAATGGGGCTTTGTTTAATGGTGCTGACATTAAACTGAATGTGAGTAAGCAAGCTTTGCAAGCAGGAGGACACTTGCCCAGACCCTCATGGAGAGATTTCATTTGTTGAATGAATACTGAATACAAACCTGCAAAAATAAAACAGGGCATCGTGTTTAAGAGCAGCATATCAAAGGCAGGAGATGCAGGACCACAGGACTGCAGTGAGTCTGGACAGCACTGCTGCCCAAGACAGCTGGGGACCAGACTGCAATATGAGTGCAAGGCTGCTTGGCTTACCCCCACCCCTGCAGCCACTCAGACTGGTTCACGCCCATCTTGGACTTGGTGCTGACCCATGCAGAGGGACAGCAAAAAATCTCAGCTTCTGCTTCATGTCAGCCCTATTCAGCCCCATGTTTTGCTCTCATGTGTGAGCCATGAACAGGGATCATCCAGTGGATTTTTTTTCACGAATTCACTTCAAACCATTCCCATTTCTGGTTGAGTGCACCTTAAACTGCACCTCCTAGAAACGATTATTTTGAAATTCCTTTAAAGAAAAGAATTTAAAAAATCTTTAAAGGGCTCTTTCTGTATATTTATGGGTATCTAAAAATGGATTTCCAATTAACCAGTGCCCCCCTTGCTAACTACATATGCACAAAGTGTCACCCAGTACTGAATGCACACAGCACACACACAGGAGTAATGCACACATATGCATTTGCTAATGTACACCAGCAACAGGGATTTGGGCTGTCAGTTATTAGCATTGCAAACAGCAAAATGCTAGATAGCTCTGGCTGAATGTCAATGTTACAGCGCTGGATGCTGTGCCAGTGAGATGGAACAAGTATTAATGATTTTGGGTTAAGGGTCCCGTTGTACTATGAACACAGACGAGAAGCTCACACAGCTAAACTCCATCTGGCAACGTTATCAGGCTATGACCGAAAATATGAACATGACAAATGCGATTTTTTAAGCCCTTTTATCATTTTACCACTTCCCCTCTTTGAAATCCTCTCCCTTATCTGGCTAAACATTTTCAACTTGCTGCCTTTCCAAGGACTGTGCCAAGTACTCAGACAGCCGCAGCCCGCCTTTTCTATTTTACCAACAACAGAGACCCTATAAAACATTTATGACAGACAGCACCTTCAGGAAATCTCTAAGAAAAATCACAGCCCTTGTGGGGAACAGGCCTAGATGAGCTGTACTGTGGTCTACAGTGTACAGCATCTTTTAAAACTCTGTGGCTGCTAGGCGTGAACAAATAAAGTATATTCAGCCTACATGCTACTATACCAAGGTACCATATCTAAAACTGGTCTCAATCCTCTCTAATCTCTTTTTTCTACTTCTTCCTCTTCTTCAATCATCAAATTTCTATGGCAGGGAGAAAGACCAGCTCAGCCTGCAGAGAAATGGATCTTGCTTTTTCATGATTCATTACTAAAGACACACAATATGTTATAGATAAAATAGGGGCCCCTGCACTATAACATCTGCTACCCCGAGAGACTGAACACTTCCAACCAGAACGACATTTATGATCTCTGTGGGTAGTGATCCAAAGCTGTTGATAATGATCATTATTATACAGTAGAAGCAACTATAGGCATGTCCCCATGAGCACGCATGTGCGATCTGCGATACCTCAAAGCTGTTCGAGGTGCCACAAACTGCATGCAGCACATATGCCCCCATGTGTCGCACTGCTAATTTGCAGCATGGTGGGCTTTTATGGCACTGGGAGATCCCAGCTTAAAAAAAAAACTGCTAAAAAAGGGGTGAGGCACATGTGGCAGCAGTGTGAGCTGCCAGAAACTGGAGCCTGGCCAGACAGAGCCATGTTCTGCCTCCTGGCCAAGCTGTAAGAGACTGGCTTGGTGACCTTGCTGCCCCAGGAAACCCCCACAACCCTAGGTAAGGCTGCTGGCACCACCACAGGTTGGCCCCAGCCTCCCCTATCCTAGTTGGGTCCTTTTGCCACATGCTGAAGCATCCGTGCAGGGGTATGCCCGAGGACAAATAGCAGCACACATTTGTGTGGAAAGCACAAACACATTTGTGCTGCTATTTGTCTCACAGGAAATCTGTGCTCCAGCACGTATGTGCTCTTAGGGACTTGTCCCATTGGTTCAAACCAAAATCAGGTAGATTTTCACTGTCCTGGGAATGGAGAGTGCTGCAGTATAAAGGCAATCTCTGAAGAGTCTGCAGATTGAATAGGTGAGATGAAAAGGAATAGACAGATAAAAAGGAAAAGCCGAACAATGTAGGTTATCCCTGAAAGTTCCCAGAATCAACATTTCAGCCTCTCCTGAACTGTGATCAGCCTTAGACAATATATTTACTGGTACAGATGCCATATTAACTTATTCATTAGTTTCAACAGCAACAGGCCACTAACAGGCAAATAAGCCTTCCATGACACCTCTGGGCTGTTTCAGGATCTGGCTGTAGATCACACCATGTTTCCACCAGCTCCTGCTGCTCTTGTGATCAAGCAGATGTTGGCATAGTCCAGGATTCTGAAAGAAATGTGGTGGCTCTCCTGGTTGAGAAGCACACACATAGTCAAGACACTAAATCTGAAAGAAAATACAGGGCTCAAAAACATAAGGGGCCATCCAAAATGATTTGGACGCTTCCGAAACGTTTCAGATGTTTTGGAGGTGGGCTTGTAGGGAAAGAGGGAGGGGGAGAAGGACTACTCTGATACTGACATCTGTAGCTAGTGGCCAGTGACAACGATCTGTCCCTGAGGTCCCTTCCAAGCTGGGGGATTGAACCAGGAGTTGGGGAAACATTTAGGTCCCTGACTATTCTCCCAATTCCCAGTTCCATTCCCTAGCTCCCCAATCTTTCCCCCCCCAGCTCTCTGATTGCTTCCCCAAGCTCTTCCTGGGGGCGTGGGTCCCCAGATGATGTGGGATGACAGCAGGCTGCTGCTGCCAGCTGAGGATGGTGGCGACTCTGAGCTATTTCCCCAGCTGGCTGAAACCCTGAGCGCCGATCCAGGGGCCATGCCCCCAGGAAGAGCTGGGGAAATGATCAGAGATCTGGGCAATTGAACTGGGAATTCTGGCTGACAGGCGGATCCACCCCGCTTCCAGACAGTGCATGGTGCCCTGCTGAACCGCACTGCACTCATGCCATGGTGCGGGTGCCAGGCAGTGGGGGGGCGATCCCCTACTGATCCCTGCTGCATTGGGGGGGGGGGAACTGCCACAAGCCCTCAAAGACCCCAATCACTGCTGCTGAAACCAGTGACTGTGCGGCTTTTTTTTTTTAAAAGCTCCGTCCACACTTACCAGAGCACTTGGATGACAGCAGGCTGCTGATGCCAGCTGGGGCCAACACTAGCACCTATGTTTGCCCACTGCAGCCTGTGCCGCACACCAGGAAGAAGCCAGTACTGCCCCAGCCCCAACTGGCAGCAGCAGCCGCCTGCTGTCATCCTGCACGCAGATTTGGGGGCCTGTTCCCCCCAGGAGCTAGGAGACTGTGCCAGACTCCTCCTGGGGGAATGGGCCCCAAGATCTGTGTGCGGGATGACAGCATGCTGCCACTGCCAGAAAGTGATACTAGTTTTGCTTTCAACAGTTTGAGGGGCAATTTACCAGAAACCCCTGCACCTATCTCCTTGAAACTTAGCAAGCTTTATGGCCTCAGAAGGGGCTAGCATCCTTGCAAGATTAATCAAAATCAGGCAAGAACTTACAAAGTTATAAGAAGTTTTGTGATTCCCCATTATCGCCTACGGCTAAAACACCGCAACACTGTTGAAATTCCAAAACAGCTCTGAAACAGTTTCAGCCAAAACGAAATGGGACAGTGATTCAAAACACTTAAACAAATCACTGTCCCTCTGAAACACTGAATCCAAAATGAAAGAAAACACAGCTGTCTTGGACAGTCCTACAAAACACCAAAACAAAACACTGTCCCTCCAAAATACCGAATCCGAAACCAAAATGAAACACAGATGTTTTACACAGCCCTAATGGTCACTGTCACACCAGCAGCACAATGGGCACCAGTCTAACATTTAAGTTAGACTAGGACTCCCACCTAAACCTGCCAAAGCAATAACTCATGCTCCAGGAGCCCTGGCCACAAAAGGGAAAGAAATTCCCCCTTGGAACAGGTTGAAAGTCCATTGTTTACAAAATACCATCCTCGTGTTCTCTGAGATCCTGCAGACTGCCTCCCCCTAATCCCCACAGCTAATCCTTCATTTAGGGCTTCTATACTAGACACATCATTGGGCTTGTGGTGGACAGCTGCTATTTACCAAAAAATGGATCAAAATGATTGCAAAGAAGAAGAAGAAATGAGAAAAGGCCGGATTTCTTTAAATCATTTGAAAAGCTATACAGTAGGGACCCCAAAGGTAAAATTTGGTGTCACATTGGACAGAAAACCCTGTCAGAATATTGGGATGTGCAACTTGGCTTGGTGAAAAATGAGCAGACCTGCACTTTCAACCCAAATGCAAATTGGTCATAGTATCATAGTATCTAGAGTCGGAAGGGACCTGGGCAGGTCATCTAGTCCAACCCCCCGCCTTGGCAGGAAAGAGCACCAGGGTCAGATGACCCCAGCAAGGTGCTCATCTAACTTCCTCTTAAAAATCCCCAGGCTAGGAGCCTGTACC
>JAGPOW010002149.1:4293467-4311471 GCA_030014935.1 Caiman crocodilus | reverse complement strand
CGCACACACGGCATTTATCAGCCACATCCATTCTGCGTACCCCCTATGACCCTTTAAAGTACTCCCGGTTGACAACCACTGTCCTAGGGAATCTTGAAAACCACCGATCTATCTTTCCTGTTGTTGCCCTGAATCACAGAATCGTGGAAAATTAGGATTGGAAGAGACCTCAGAACATCATTTAATCCAGCCCCTGCTCAAAGCAGAACCATTCCCAACTATATCATTCTACTCAAGGCTTTGTCTAACCAATCTTAAAAACATTTAAAGGCAGATATTCCACAACCTGTCTAGGTAGGCTGTTCCAATTCTTTACTACCTTCCTAGTGAGAAAGTTTTTCCTAATAGCCAACCTAAACTTCCCTTGCTGCAACTTGAGATCATTGCTCCTTGTTCTGTCATCTGCCACCACTGAGAACAGTCCAGATCCATCCTCTTTGGATCCATCCTTTAGGAACTTGAAGACTGCTATTAAATCCCCTCTCAGTCCTCTCTTCTGCTGACTAAATAAGCCCAGGTCCCTCAGCCTCTCTTACATAAGTCATGGACTTGTACATATCCAGCTTTTTTAAGTAGTACCTAACCTGTTCTTTCAGCACTGTCAGCTGCTCACCTTCTCCCCAAACTGTGCTGCCACATGCAGCAGTCTGATACATGACCTGGCCTGTGAAGACCAAGGTAAAAAGTGCATTGACTACTTCAGCCTTTTCCATATCATCTATCACTAGACTGCCTCTCCTATTCAGTAAAGGACCCATACTTTCTCTGATCTTCTTCTTGTTGCTGACATCAACTCCTTTGGTTACCCTTCACATCCCTTGCTAGTTGCAACTCCAATTGTGCTTTGGCCTTCCTGGATCCCCAAGCAATACTCTTAAACTCATAAGTAGTTCACCCAAGTTCCTACTTGTAAGCTTTCTTTTTGTGGTTTAGCTCATTGAAGAGTTCCTGCTAAGTCAAGCTGGTCTTCTGCCATACTTGTGAGTCTTCCTGTGCACTATGGTGGTTCACTCCTGCACCATTACTAAGGTTTCTTTAAAGTACAACCAGATCTCCTGGACTCATTTCTGCCCCAGATTGTCCTTGCAAGAGGGATCCTGCCCATCAGTTCCCTGAGTGAGTTGAAGTCTGTTTTCCTCACGTCCAGAGTCCTTACTCTGCTTCTCTCCTCCCTTTCCTCAGAATCCTAAATTCAATCATCTCATGGTCACTGCTGCCTAAGTTCCCATCCGCTTCTATGTTCCCCATCAATTCTTTCATATATGAGCAGCAGGTCAAAAGCACAGTCCTTAGTTGACCTCTCCAGCAACCTGCACCAGGAAGTTGTCACCAACACTCTCCAAAAACTTCCTGGATTACTTGTGCACTGCTGTATTTCCTTCCCAGCAGATGTCTGGGCAATTTAAGTCCTCCATGAGACCTATGGCCTGTGATAGGGAAACTTCTGCTATCTGTTTGAAGAAACCCTCATCTACCTCATCCTCCTCATCTGTTGGTCTATAGCAGACCACCACCACCACAACATCACTCTTGTTGCTCTCTCCTCTGACCCTAACCCAAAGACCTTTTATAGACCTACCTCCAGTTTCATATTGTACTTCTGAGCAATCATACAGCTGAAAGAGCAACTCCTCTTCTTCTCCCCTGCCTGTCCTTCCTGAACAGATTGTACCCATCCATGACAGTGCTCCAGTCATGCAAGCTTCCGCCAAGGCTCTGTTATTCTGATCACAGCATAGTTCTGTGACCGTGCAAAGATTTCCAATTCTTGCTGCTTGTTTCCCAGACTCTGTGTATTTGAGTACAAGCATCTGAGGTAACAAGTAGACTGCCCTACTTTCTCAGGAAGAATGTGAAGGCTTCCCATGTTGTCCCCTCCTGCTTGTGCTTCCTCCAGGCCATCTACTACCCCTCCAGGCTTTGATGTCCATCCCCTGGTGAACCTAGTTTAGAAGGAAGCTGAATTGATTTCCTGAAATCTGTTGTTAATAACAAAAAGAGAAAAGTGGAAGAGAGAATTTAAAAAAAAGGGGAGAAAAGACCTGACTCTTTTGCATCTAAGTTCAGTTATCACTTTAACTCATGTTACATTTCTAATGTGGAATTAAACGGTTGCACATAGATAGAGCAGCAACCCCCCAGGAACACTGGTGCCAGAGCCAGTTTCTTTGCATTCAACTCCCAGATTTTCATCAAGGTTCCTCTCACCATTGCACTATAACAAACTATCCTGGCTGTTCATCCCTGGGACCCAGTTGTGCTCCTAGTGTTCAAAGATGACTAACTGGTTTGGGTTGCCATTATCATTTATTTATTTACCATGGGTACCAGTATTGTACTGTACTGTAACAATCCCAGGAGTACAGCCCCGATCTTCCACCACTGAGGGCAGCAGGCGGTTTTCCATTGACATTTTTGACAGCAGGGTCAAAATTCTAAAGAACCTAGCAGAAGAGTTTATGGGGAAATACAATAAGCATGATCACAGCATGTCCCATTTGGGAGTTCAAATAACGACAGACCTTGGGCCATGTCAGACAGGAGTTCTGGATTGCATCTCTGCCACAGATTTATTCCATTAACTTACCAGGGCCAAGTCACTTAACACCACCCCTGCACTTCCACCCTTGCACCTCCACCCCCAAAAAACAGACTTGATTCACAGAGTCTGCTGATCAAGAGACTTTTAATTCAAGGGGGGGTGCAAACTGCTTAGACTATACATGTGGAAAGCATGATTATCACTGATCTATGCTGGCCATTAGCTGCCACACATTCTGGTTTCTTCCAGGCAATTTCAATTAAATGGAGGGTAACTTGAGAGTATGAAGTAGCAATGTATTTGTAACAGTTAAATTTCCCCAGTGATGTGCAGCCACAACAGCACAGCACTGGGCAGCCCAATAAGCTAGTCAGGCTCACCTGCATCTGAGCAGTCTGCCCAACTGGCTATGACTTTAGCTTAGGCAGTCCAACCAGCAACACTGTGGACCTCCCTTCTGACACAGATTCCATATACTGCATACCTCTAGCCCTGCCTTCCCCATCCTGGTTTCTGTTCCCGAGGTCCCTGGCACCATTATCACCACAGTTTCTGGATCTTGGCCCCTGGCACAGTTCCTGATACCTTGGCTCAGTTCTGGACTTGTTTCTGGATTCTCCCCAGACTCAGTTGCTGGTTCTACCCATACCAAAGGTTCCCTATGCCTGAATTATCACAGTTTCCATCACCCCCACACAATACAAACCAATGATCTCATGGCCATAAGAACACAAAAGCCTCCTTGTTACCAGGTATAATGCAACACCAAGGGAAGAGCTCACTTGCTGAACACTACAGCAGGACTGATTGGCCTGATAAAGTCCTTTGCTTGCTTCCCCTTTGTCCTTGATCCTGCATAGGAAAACCCATTAAGAGCTCATTTGCTGAAGCTCTTTTCCCCCACCAATTAGCTGCTGCTCTGTGTACAACCAGCCCTACCAAAAGGTCCCACAGCAGCGGGCACACGGCCTACTTGATAGAAGGTTACAGTCACTAAGATCTGTATTCTACTGGGAGTTATGCACCTAACTCAGTAGTTCCCAACCCTTTTTTGCCGCAACCCACTGCTGGAAGCAGTGATGGCTTGGGAGCAGGGGAGCTCCCAGCACCCGGTGTAACTCATCCTTTGTGTGCAGTGCCACCAGCATTGCCCCTGCAACCTTCATTTGGGTCGTGACCCAAGGTTGGGAATCACTGACCTAACTCCCCTACCAATGCCAGATGGACACTTAGGGTGTCTTTACACGTGGCTCCATGGGTGTGGGGGGGTGTTTTAATTAGAGTGGCTCCAAGAACCATTCTACTTAAAGCACCCACAGTGTCTTGCGTATTCAGCATCCCACGCTCCAAAATGGAAGTGGGGGCACTTTAACCAAAACTCGTTCAACAAGCTTTAGTTAAAGCACCCCCACTGCCATTTTGAAGTGTGGACACACTGAATACACATGGCACGGAGGTTGCTGGAGCACATTAATTAGCACACTCCAGCAGACCCAATTAATCGAGTCTGCTTCAACACACCATAATTACAGCACATTGGAGCAGCATCCCCGCACATCTACAGGCACCCTTAAGGCCCCCAAGGCCTTTTTGAAAAACCACAGCCCTGTCTCATACAGGGCTTTAGGTTCCTTTCAAATCAAACGTGCCACATGGATGTCTAAAACTATTTACCTTCAATATACACTATAACTTTTTAAGCTATAAGATTTAAATGGAGCCTTACATGTCTGGCTATTGGTTATGAATCAGCAGTATGGTTTAATCACAAAGCTAAGCTCAGACTGCACGTTCTCAATAACAGCAGAGACAAAAACACTGAAAACAAATGAACACAGTTGCAGAAACAAACAGCTTGTTTGTACAGTATTGTTTGTATAATAAATAATACTGAGCAATTAGCAGTGGGATGGAAACATCACATTGCTACTGAAAAAAAGCACAGCTGCCCATTTAAGGAACATTTAATGAGCAAACTTTATGTCATCCTCAGCAAGTTTGCGGCCAAACTACAAAAGACATTTCTACACCCTTCCTTTTTCCTCTGATGAAAAGGTCATTGCCACCTTTTTCTACATTCAATCCACAAGTAAAAGAACACAAAGTTCAGTCCAGCTAAACGTGCTTTAAATTTCACAGTCCAACTACAAAAGAAATAGAAGCAACAGAGAAAACAGTGCAAATGCATCATTAATAGAGGCTGCTCTTAACACTTTACAACTTGCCATGATACCAGAGGACTGAACAGCATTACTCCTTGCGAAGTAATGCATCACTTTCTGATGACAACCAGCTGTTGATTGTCAAAGGAATCAAATGGATGCAAGCGCTGTGGCATTTTTAGCCTTGAACAGGCTAAATATCTGACTAAATGGAAGAACAAGAGAGAAAATTTCTTCTCTTTTTTTGAGAGCAGTTCCTACACTGCATAGTGCAGGCACAGTTTCTCAGAGCATGATGGAGGCCAATGTATATCTTGAATAAACCAAATAAGCCTTCTCCATGTGCTGGCTACAGTTGGCACTTTTCAACATCAATTTTGCCTCTGCACTTTCGATATCACCAGCCTTGACTGGGGTTCTTCTACCAGAAAGACTCTCTCTTACCTATTGCCAGACATGAAGCAGTGACCACAGCAAAGATGTTGCCACTCGATCTTCTTTTTGTGTGTCATTCACTGGTGCCACTTATCAAGGAAGGAAATGACAGTTAGCAATAATGCAGGGGAAAGTCTGCTTTACAAGCCCTTTAAGAAAATCCAAACACTTATCACAGCAGAAAAGCCTTCTGCACACATGGACAGATGTCAGGGTTACAAAGGTGGATGTCTACCTTTGAAAAGCTGATTCTCACTGCTTTGCAGAACATCTCAAGTTCAGTCCGAGTCCTCTGAGAACTCAGAAAGGGAATACTGGATGAATGAACTCCTTGCATAAATTAAAACCAAGGGTAGCCAAACTCAGCCAGAGGAAGTAAGAGCAAATTCTCCCCAAGGTTCTCAGCGACCCATAACCCAAATATCTAGCCCAGTTTGCACCCTATACCAAAACGTGAAGGGCAGAACTACTGTGAGCACAAGTGGTTCTGTCCTGAAGTGAAATAAGAGGATTAGACACCTCTCTTCAATGCCTGTATTCATGATTCACTGTATGCACACTGGAGATCCATGAGGTGTGGGTAGTTTGAATAAATGCACAGGGCAAGATTCTCAGAAGATGTCAAGTAGCTTTACATCCTTGCATCAACAAAGCTTTGCAAGGTTAAGCCAGAGGAGAATATGCCTCACCAGCTGCTGCTGTTTAACTCAGATGCCAGCTTCACAAGTCCACCTGAAAGAAGATAGAAATCTGTCCTTCAGCTGGCTACATGGGACAGAAGGGAAGGAAGTACTTATGCATCTAGCATTAGCAGGACTTGATAGATATTGATTTGTGGGAAAATTATAACATACCATTATAGAACATGCTGCTAATGCAGAGGTGGGCAAAGTCTGGCCCGTGGGCCAGATTGGTCCCATGGCCAACTCCATTTCCCAGCAGCCCCTTGCCCATGTCACTGCAGCCAGTTTCCATGGAGATGCCAGGGCTGTGAGAGCCAGGGTTTCCATGACCACCAACCCAAGCTGTGCTGGCCTGGAGCGTGGCTGGGTGGAAGGCTTCTCCAGGCTGGGGCCAGGATTCTGCAGCAGTGACAGTGTGGTCCAGAGATGAGGCAGAGCTGCAATCTGCTGCCTGCATGTCCTGCAGTGATGCATGCAGGAGCTGCTGGGAAATGGAGTCTGGTGGCTGTGTCGGCAATGGTGGGGCAGCGGCAACCGCCCACAGAAGCTGGAGGCAGCTTCAGCAGTGGCCAATCTCAGCGTGGGGGAGGGCATGTGCTCCATCCCCCGTGTCCTCCCTACATGTCACCTATGCTAATGACAGCACTACATGCACATGTGAGATGTGGCTTAAGAGTTGCAAAATGTTCTGATCAGCTCATTGTCACTCACAGCAGGGACCTTCTACCACTGGCCAGCCCCTATCTCGTATTATCTGCAAGTCTGCTTGTCAAAGAAGTGGTATTATTATCTTTAGTCCACATAAAACCTACAGGAGACAGCCTTGATCAGCCAAGTGGCCATTTCCTGCCCAGCAATTCCACGCATCCCTTAGAAAAAGTATTCGGATACACTTGAAATGCAAGGTTTGAAATGGAATGTTAAATAAATAAAGGCCTCCACAGAGCTGTGGCACTTGAACTCTGAGTGGAAAAGAACAATGAGAGCAGAATACAATGTTACACACTGCATGAGATAATAGGAACAATTATATGAACAAGAGAGAGACTGTGCTCCATGAAACATTATCATGAATGGAATCCTGTCTCCTGTGAGTTGTTCTGAGACCATGTAAGAGGAAAGCAGCAATGGCATCTGCAAGGACCATATGTGCTTGACAAGATCTGGTTTTGGAACAACACCTCTTCTTGAAAGATTTCTAGTGTGTTTTTAAGCAAACGCACCACTGGAGATAGAGGATGAATTTTCAGCCTTGGAAGGAAATGGAAACTTTACTGGTAAACTATGGGCCACAAAGAAAAGATTCTGCAAACACCATTCTTCTATGGCAGCGTCTGTAGTAGACTCTTTTTTTCTCATCTTTGCTGTTCTTGCCATGGTAGCTAGGGTGGGAGCAACATGGAGGGGCTCCAGCATGCTTGCAGCACTTTATACACAGTGTTTGCGGCCTGTTCATACTAGACACCACAGCTAAAATGGTAGCACCTTCCAACATTTCATCTGTACTACAGCTGTGTTTGTACAGACGCAGTGACATTGGTAACGATGGCAAAATTCAGATCAATAAGCCCATGGCAGAAAAGGCTTAATAAGCTTCATTCCCAGCCCCAAGGTCAGAAGGGAATATCAGCTTCCCTAGTGCATTTGTTCTTTGACCTCTCTGCTGAGGCTACCAACAACGAACCCCATTGTGATTGTGGGTGATTATCCACCTCTAAGAATAAACCTCACATGAACACCAAATAGCCATAGCTTCTTACAGTTCTTAGGTAAAATAACCCAGGCCTGATTCATCCTAGTATACTCCCCAGAAATTGAAAGCAGCCTCATTTCAGTCATCCATGTATTTCCACTACCCCAACTCCTGTGATAAAAGTTATGGTGACAAAATTATTTAGCTAAAAAGGTGCTCTAAAACCTGGCATCACTGCAACTGCATTACTTTCTCTTAAATCTGGGGGAACAAAGAGTGATTCCAAGGGAAAAATAAAGGATTAAAAATGTTCTTTGAAATACTCTTCTCTGAAAAGAAAAAAAGAAAGAGGCTCTCAAAGGCACTGTATTTAACCAAAGCAGTGCTCTCTGAAGAATCCTCAGGGAAAGATGTGGCATTTTCAGCTCCCCATGTTCCCACTTTAATCCTGCCCCAGAACTGGCATTTCTGGGGGTAGATTTTTCACAATACATGCTGCACTAACTCTGTCCACAATACATGCTGCTCTAACTCTTGACATGCTGCCTGCAGCTCTGTGAGACTATCTTCTCCTAGTCAGGAAAAGTGTTAGTATTCTAAAGGGCATAATACTTTTATCTGTGTTGCCACTTCAAACATGGCAATTTGGAGACAGAGAATGGGACAGATTTACCTCTGCCAAATCACCACTTAAATCAGTGAAGTTACCTGGGGTGAATTTTGCTGATTATTCATAAGAAATAACCTTACGAATAAGGTTATTCGTAAATGGGCAAATTTTTGTGGGCAGATTTTAACATGGCAAGTCACAATCTACCAACAGCTAAAAAACCAGACACACGTCTTGACCTTCTCTTTTGCAACTGCTCAGAGTCGCACCTGCTGATGGCTTATCAGCCCAAGAGAAGTCTAAACAATTTCTGATATATACACCCTGTGAAAATCCCAGCTCCTTGTGATGCAAATGTACAATATAGGAAATGACAGACAATTTGCAGCTGGTAAAAAGAGCGATCTTCTAATTACATGCATCTGCTGTGCATTATCCCAGCATCTGCTGTACTGAAACCCAATCTACCACACAAAGCACTATGCATAAGCTGAGAAGAGCAGAAACTACAGGCTTCTCTTCAACTGCTAAGTGATGGACCTTTCCCTTTATCCATTGCTTACTGCACACTTCAAATAGCAAAAGGGATCTATGCAAAACTGGCCAATTGCACATATTGTATAATAGTGTGTTTTTTGGCACTGCTGATCTGAGTGGGAGGAAAGGAATCCCCATAGCTGGTCTTCATTCTCAGTTGTCCCAGATACCTTACAATGGCTTGAGCAAACCACTTAAATACTCCAAGCCTTGGTTTTCCCACACATAGAATGTGGGCTATTACCCATTCCCATCCCTGCCATTATTATGCTTGTTCTAGTTATGAACCAGAACCCCATTACAAAGAACTGTTTTGAGGTTTAAACCATCAGTGTTTTAAAGAGCCAGTCCTGGGTACGACTGTAAGCTGCATCTGACTACAGGGCCTGATGGCAACATGGTGGGGCTCCTCATGGCAGGGTAGCTCCTATAAAATACTACAACATTTCAACCTCTAGAGTAAAGTGAGCATAGTGCACCTCAAAATCCTAGTACCCACTGCCTCGTGGGTATTTCTTAGTTGGAGAAAAGCTAAGGGACATCATCCTGACAGAAACACGCCTTTGCTGAGGCATTAGGCAGTCAGCAACAGTTATCTGCTGCTTAATGGCAGAAGCTACAACCGTTGAGGCACTAAATGTCTGGACTCAGTTCGGCCTTTGGATTTTGTCTCAATTGTCTAAAGTGGGAATGGTAAGTCTTGGGCAGCCTCCACTTCTCCATATGCTTGCCTTGGCTTATATGTCAAAGGTCTTGGTGCGATGGTCACTGGACTGCACGTAAGCAGATTCATCAGGCACCTGACTAGACCTCTTAAGCATACACACTGATCCAGAGGATCAATGGTTACCTGTTACTTTGTCTGAAAGAGCAATCTGAGAAACCCAGTTTGAAGGTACAAAAGAAAGGCAGGTGATTATTACATCAGAGCATTCTGAAAATAAAAACATTCTCTCTTATGGTGCTGACACAATGAACACCCAATTTGGGGAAGGTGTACAGGGCTTCCACTGCTATGCCTTTAATAGGCCAGCTTGTGTAGTGATTAGGACTGACATGAGCAAGAGAGGAAAAAGAGAGGCAACATACTGCAGGGGTGCAAACCACATATGCCTTTTTTTTTTCTTTTAATACAGCTACTAACTAACAACAACACAGGAATCTAATCCGAGAGCCTGTTGGACACAGCCAGAGAAGAGGGAACTTATTCTGCTTTCTTGGCCCCTGTCTTCGAGGCTGCCTGCTGTTCTGGTGCTAAGTGGAGTATTTCCAGATCTCAGCTAGGCTTTCATTTGCCCAAGGGAGAGAAAGAAAAACAGTTTATGAGCATTCCCGTTCACTTAAACCAGAAACACCTGTTGGCATTCAAAACAGTTTTCTTGGCTAGCTTGTGTAGACTGAGAGCCTAACAGGTGTTACTGTAGCCAATGGGAATAACCAGAGTGGGCTATAGAGGCCCCATGTACATTAAATTATGCAGAGAAAAAAGTCTGAGCAAGTCAACATGTGTGCATATGAAACTACAAGAAACTGCGGTCCCATAAAGTTAAGCATGCAGTTGGGTGTCTGGGAGGAAATAAGTCCATCTAGGACTGGAAAGTCTGACCCCAGAAACAGTAAACACTGACTGGATAGCCTGTTCAATCTGTAGCTGTTTCCACTGATAAAAGGTGCATGTGCCCCTCCTTCTGGCTGCTAGTACTCTTGTTCTGAACAGGTAGAAAAAAAGTCAATCTGTTTTACAGAAAAAGTATGGCCCATCCATGTCACCAATATAGCACATTCCAAAAATCTGACCTGACTTGCTACAGAGTCTATTATTCAATGAGGTATGGGCATGAACTTGTATTACTCACAATAACCATAAAGAAATCAGCACAGACATTATAACCATAAAGATCTAGTGCTTCAAACACTATGGTATAGTGTGAAACTCAGAGGAAAATGTTCAGGACTCTTAACTCTCTGCCATTAATTTATGATGGGATTTGGGTAGAGGTGCACCAATACATTGGTCCATAATGTATCAGCACCAATAAAAGGAAAATTGATGTTATCAGCAATTGGGTTTTTCTGGCTGATGTGGCTGATAATGTTGCTGATAAATGCTGCATGCAACTGAACAGCTGCAGCAAGCATGAAGCCAAGCGTGCAGCCCGGCAGCTTAGACAGCAGCATCTGGCTGGTCAGTCTGTGTGGGGGAAGGGGCATGGGGGCCGGAAGAGACGGAGGGAAGGGCAGACTGAAGCCCCTGTGGTGAGGGAGGGAGTCGGACTGGGGCAGGGGTAGGTGCTGCCCAGATGGGGTGGGGCAAGGCAGGGCACAGGACAGTCAACAGCTTCTCCAGAGAGTTTGGGGGAAAGGGAGGGGGTCGACTCCCACCACTGTGTGCACCCTGAGGGAGGCATGGGGGGTAAGTGCCACCTGGATCTGTATGCAGGGCAAGGGTGGGCTGCTGCTGTGTGCTGGGGGCTGGAAGCTGTGCCGGGCTCTTCATGAAGGTTGCATTTGGGCCAGGCAGGGTGGGGCAGGCAGCTGCAGCACTGAGAGTCGGGGGGTTATGGTTAATTTTGGGGTGGCTTTGACCATCTGTAGCCTCTCCTCCCCTCCCAGTGCTGTCACTGCGCGTCCCACCCTGCCCGGCCTGGCACGAGTGCAGCTGCCATGAAGAGCCCAGTGCAGCCTCTGGCCCTAAGCATGTCACAGCAGCCCACCCTCACCCTGTGCACAGATCTGGAGACCGTGTCCCCCGCCATGCCTCCCCCAGGGTGCACGCAGCAATGGGAGCTGCTGCCCCACCTTGCACCATCCAGACGGCTGCTGGCTCCATCCTGCACCCTACCCCAGCTCAGCATCACTTGCCTCTGCCCCAACCCCACTCCCTCCCTCACCATAGGAGCTTCAGTCTGCCCCGCCCCACACACACCTTCCCCCTCCCCAACAGACTTACCATCCAAATGCTGCTCTCCAAGTTGCTGGGCTGCACATTGGCAATCGGATCAGTATCGGCCAATATGTCTTGTCAATAATCAGTCATTGGTATCAGCCCAAAAAATCTTTATTGGTGCATCCCTAAATATGGGACTTCAGTTTTGTCTATAAGTACAATGTGCAGGTTTGGGGTTAGAAGGAGAAACACACTAGGATGATACTGGCACTGGTAATGAGGCTGAAAATCAATTAATTTTTATCCAAAAAATTGTAAAATACAGTATATGCTTTTAAAAGATGAGCTATGACCTTATGACATTCTTATCTGACTTTAAACATTCCAGTGCTTTTCTGAGTTGTAACCTTGAAAACTGGTATAACCATTAGTTATGAATCGCTAGCTGCAGAAAGAAAATTGGAACTCCCATATTTCTATTAAAAAAAAAAAAACCTTGACACTCTAACAATATATAAAGAGTATCTGAATTTCTTCTGTGGTACAGTTGTGTTGGGTATGAAGTCTCCAATTAGGGGAAACCAAGTCTGACTACAGCAGCTCTTTTTAATGAATTTGAGCTATGATAATTGTTGAAGGCAAATGAGGCTTCTGCACGTGCCTGATACTGAGGAATAGGTCTCTTCTCAGAGTGCCTCCTGCCACAGAGATGATAATGGTCTCCCTGCAAAACTTTAGCCATCTGTAGAAGTCATATAATTCTATCTCCCTTTAAAGGGGACTGTGAGTAGTGATGGCTCCATTTGGATAATTATTCTCTTAACATCTTGAGTCTCTGAAATAAGCAGGAAATACCACAAGAACAAAATGGCACTTATGGCTCTTCCGCTGTCCAAACCCAACCAGAAATCCTGAAAAAATGATCTTTTGGGGAATATTCTGGCACAAACAGTTCTTCATTCAGCCAAAAACTAGAAATGAAAATACAACTGTTGGAATGATCTACAGCCTTAGGCAAGGTTGATTAGGGGGTTTGTTCTCAAGTCAGCGAAATAAAAGTTATATAGGCAAATGCGTGGTTCAGATTTTATCCAAACTAATTCTCCCCTGCATTTTTATACAACTTTCATTAACTAACTAATGCTTTCAAAATATCCACAAATGCACCACTGGCCAGAGAGGATATATTTCCAGGCTTGGAAGGAAATTGAAACTTCACTGGTAAACTATGGGCCACAAAGGGAAAGATTCTGCAAACGCCATTCTTCTGTGGCAGCGCCTGTAGTAGACTCTTTTTTTCTCATCTTTGCTGTTCTTGCCATGGTAGCTAGGGTAGCAGCAGCATGGAGGGACTCCAGGATGTTTGCAGCACTTTATACACAGTGTTTGTTGCCTGCTCCTACTAGACACCACAGCTACATTTCATCTGTTGGAATGAGCAAGAGAAAAGAGCTAGTCTCTGAACTCACAGTACTAGCCTGAGCCTTACATTTGGACTTAATGTAATGAAACCAGTACAAGCAGAATTCCAGTTTCCTAAGATATTGGTTTTCATTTGTGACATTAAGCAATAAAAAGAGCTTGTAATAAATTATTTTTCTCCCTGGTTGGTGCCAACTGTTGTTCTATTTATGTTGGTTGTCAGTGAAAAAGTTTCCACTCCTCCTCGAAAGAGCCCTGTTATCAAACAACTTGGTTTGGCTTGACATTGTACAGAAGAGCAAGACTTGTCTCAACTGAAAGCACTCCAGAGCGCCGCTGGAATGCACAAAGCATTCAAGCACTTGAATCTGATTCAGGGATGTAAGGACAGCATCCTCCCATTCTCACATGTCCTTCATTAATTATCCTGCTAGAAGCTGGAATCTTCAATGTGACTTTTCAGAACACATGGTCTTTCTAATTATTGGAATCATAGAATATCTGTTTCTTGAATTATTACACGAGCGATATTACAATAAATTAGAATAAATTATTATAATAATCATATTATGCATCTTTAACATGGGGAGGGAATGGAGGGAACATGTTGAGATCAAAACATGTGCACATAAAGATACGAAGGAGAAACCTGCATCTAAGCTGGTTATAATTTATTTTGGAAATAGAATTAAAAGTTGATGTTAACTGGCACAAAATGCTGCCTTGAGAACAGCAACACATTTGAGGAATACAGGTTTATCCACTGCAGCCAAAACTTTTGAGGTAAAAGCAAACCATTCTAGGACATATCGTGCGGTGCTGAATTAAATGTGTATCAGTTCTGATCATTTCAACAAAAAAAGCAATACAGTCTATTCTAATGGTAATCATTTCTACTTGTCTTCATTCCTAATTTGACTCTGTTTTTATTGGAAGCTGATTTTGCCCCCAAACATATCTATATAAATAGAGACCCCCACTTCCAACTTCATATCAAGAGGCAAAGCTCTTGAATTATTAATAGTTTTGCATTTCACTGACCTCTAAAAATCCTGATGTAATATGGTCACAACTTCAACCATGCTTCTTTATAGGGTCAGCCTCACTTTGAGAAAGTCCTATGGCTTTTTCATGAGGTCTTCATGAAGATAATTCCCAATTTTAAAGGTCATGAGAAATAAACTCAGTGTGTTTTCTCTACAATGTAAAAAAGCTCAGAGACTTGAAAACTCTTAGCAGGATACAGAACAGAAACAACCCAACAGCAACAAGGATCAATCAGAAAATAGAGGAACTGTCAGGGATATAAATCTGAAGGCAGAATTCGTTTGACATTCCTAAAGCAACTAAATAAACTCTGCCAGGAAACTGAAGTAAAAAGTCAATTTTTTTTTTTATTAGTTCATCCTCTATCCAATAGTCCCAGAGTACCTCAGAAGGTAAAAAGCACAGCAGTTAAAAACCATTTGAAATCACATTATTCATCCAACATATGCATCTGCTGCAAAAGAAAGAACGATTCTCTTAAATCATTTTCTCTGAGACTCTAAAATGAGGTTTTTGCCTCTGACTGCAATTACCAGCAGACAGGTATCCTCATCACAAAAGTTGCCATCACAGATTATACTAATTGGTCTCCTTGCTATCAGCATCAGCTAACGGCAAAATGGGGATGAAGACTAAATGACACTCTAAATCAGAGATGACATGGAGGCTCAGGAGGCAAGGCTGGTCTGAGATAATTGATAAGGAATGCTTGGAGACAGCTTGTAGTACCACTGCCCCTGCTGTGTTTGATCTACCCATAGAGACTTCAGTGTCCATACTGAAGGGCCACCATCTTTTCTGAGCATTTCATGTGCAGTGAAAAAGGTGCATTTGACTTCTATCTACATAATCCAAAGAGAGCAGAACTATCAAAAAACAAATTCTTATAGGCTGGAAACAAGTGCAATGAATTCATGATTAAAAATATTTCAGCAGAGGAAAACAGAGATGCCACAAAGACTGATAGCCTTGGTAATACCAAATACCTAGGGAGGTTAGAATCAAGAGACTGAGATATTAAGTGCACTTACAATAGTGCCTAAAAGGACTCTGTACAAAGCCATAGCGACTAGGTTTAGCTTTTTGCTGAGAGTCTTGTGTGGGCTTGTTCTAGAGGCCACTTCAGTTATGTTGACAAGACTCCTGACTTCAGTGAACTCTGCATCAAACGCTCTGTCAAGAAGTCACAGATCACAGTCTCATCTGATGGGACCCCTGATGTCTCTACAGGTACCCACAGATGCTTAGGTCCCCATTCTAACTCATGGCACTTTACTCAAAGGTGTTCATGGCATTCACCTGTTATGTTGGCATGGAAGGGGTTGAGCCTACCTGCACCAGTCCTGGCCTACAAATGGAAGTGCTCCAGCAGCCTCTAAAGAGGCTGCCACACTGCCTTTCTCCCCAGCCCTACCTCTACCCCCCACCCCAGGTCCAGAGCTGTCAGCAGGAGAGGAAGGGGGAGGGAGAGGGAGCAGCATATTGCTGCTCGCTGCTTTGCATGGCCAGAGATGGAGTGGGGCAGGGTGGAACACAGCCCCTTCACCTGCAGCACCCCAGCCCCCAGCTACCCTGGCTGTAGGACTGGGGAGAGCTGGGCCAGGCCTGTGAGGCAAGAGGACTCCATCCCACCCTGCCTCCCCCACTCCAGCTCTGGCCAGACAAAGCACCTGGTAGCTCCATTCTGTTCCCTCCCTTTCTCCAGCCCTTCCTCTCCCACTGACAGCCCTGGGAGTGGGGCTGGGCTAGTGCTCACCAGCAGGAGCACCAGCCCAGCTCTGCAAAGCATGAAAAATTAACTCTGGAGGGAACACAAGTTCCCTAAGGTGCTCCACTTTAGAGCACCTTCACCCATTACCTGATTTGAATAGGGTTCATTTTTGTGCGATTTTTACATTTTAAAAGCGCTCTGCAGCCGTGCTTGTGTTATGTCATGGCTATGGAGCACTTTCAGAGGCTTGATCATATGAAAATGTAACCTGTGTAAGCACCCTGCATGTAAACCTTAGATCTGATACAGGCAGGCCTTTCCCCTATTTCTCATGCAAATACCTGCTTGAAAAATAGGGCCCAAACTTTAGTTCAAAAAAAGACATAACTCATCTACTCAGATCATCCTGACTCAGTTTCATCCATGCTGCCCATGCTAATGAAGAGGGCATTAGTATAGAACATTACAGGGAATACAGAGGTCAAATAATCTGCTCCCGATGCATAAGAATCCTTATGAGCCAAGAACCTTGCTCTCCACTTCAAATTGTAATTCTTATCCAAGTATAGGTGAATTTTAATTGCGTTAGAGTTTAGAATCAATTCTGAAAAGGCTGTTGCTGTTGTTGTTCATGTTAAGCAATGCTGGGTAAGCCTTTCAGACCTTCTTCCCAATGTTTAATTTAGGTTCAGTTCTAAATCAAGCAAAGATTTAGTATGTTTTATATTTTACTGAAATCAGTTTGCCCCACTTGTCCCTGATCTCAGTCAACAAGGATAAAATTCCTTTGACTGCAAAGTGCTGCATTTTGGACACTGCCTAGGTGAAACTGTAGGCATTTGGAGTCTGCTGTTCCTGGAAGCCAGCTTGTTGGGCCAGAGTTTTTGATCTTCCCAATGGCCCTTGGCTTCCTGACTTTGGTGTGATCTCCCTCATCCTGCCATGTAATGGTTCAAAGACTCAGCATTAATTCTCTTCATTTGGCATTCATGCATCTAGTTCTTCTTATTACCAGTTACGCTAAGAGATCTCTGGAGGTCCATTTGCAGACTGTAATATTTTGATTGCTTGGAAAATGATCTCTTCTCTCCACATAAATATCATTCAACTCACCTCTATGCATGCATTTCAGCTTTCATCAGGAGTTTAAAGGAGTATTTGGGGTGGAATACACAGCTCACAAACAAGACCAAAAATGCTATTAAAGATCTTCAAACCCCAACCTACATTTCCTAGAGCTGGTAAGGTTTTTCACACAAAAACTACCCTTTTAATTGGTCACAGTTGGCTGCAATTGTCCACTTGAAACCCGTGGGGAAGATGGGAGTGGGGACTGACTCTCAGCGATTGTACAGGTACTGTAACAATTAAGAACCTGTTCATTTAAGAAGTTGAGCATCCTCAGTTATCAATGAAGTAAACAGGTGCAGAGAACATGCATCCCTTTGAAGGTGTTGTCCTGCCCCTCACATGACAAGGCCCAACATGAGAATGCCTAGGAACAAAGCTTAACCACTGTGGAGTCAGCAGACAGTTTCTCCCCTTTCATTAGTGTCAGACATTAAGATAACAAGCTGTTGTCCCCATTTCTCTCTGAAACTCAGACTCAGCTCATACTGATTAAAGGCTCCCTCCCAGCTGCACTATTCATCCACAAACTCTGCATGCCCGCCGCCCCTCCTGAATTTGAGCTTCTACTCTTGGTGACAAAAGAGATTTCCACTTATTTGTGCTACTTTCCTAAACTTATCCTCGAACAATTCTGAGCAACAGTGAACAGCTGCTGAGGAAAGACACATCTTTGGTGACCTACTAGTTGGTATTTGCTGGGTAGTTAGAGAATAACAACACAAAGCACCACTGCTGAAAGGCAGTTATTAGTGAAGTTATACTGCAAAACCTCGAGGTATCTACACACTGCTGGATCATACAGAAAGCAGAACCGATGAGGAAAAAGGAAGAACTTTTGGCCCTTCTGTCTGCCAAACTTTTCTCTAGGCCTGAATATGAACCTGAACATGACTTTCTAATGCTTTTGAAGTGCCTAGTTCCTGTTTTCTGTGCTGTTACATTGAGGCATGCTGGTGGGGTCAGAACCCACCATTCTATAATATCTGGCTGTTTTTGCACAATACTTCTGGCCTGCTTATAAATGAGAATAGAGACCCTGCTCCAGACTGATTTTGCAGGCTATAGAAGTTTGCCTTAGTATTACATACCAGCATGTTAAAAATATCTTGAAAGTGAAAACAGTCTTAAAAATCTGTTTGAGATC
>JAGPOW010002149.1:4231692-4264507 GCA_030014935.1 Caiman crocodilus | reverse complement strand
GGGAAGGGTGGAACTGTGAATATTTCTATGCTTGGATTTCTACAAATTTAAGTTACTCATATGTTCACTAATGAAAAAAAAGGGTGAATAAAACATTAAAGGACTTTTAAGTAAAAGACTATAATGAAAAAGCTGCCTCTTGTCTTCTGTGTCCTCTAATGAAACAGCAGACAAGGATGAATGCCCAGGCTGAGCAGCAGCAGCATGGCAGACTGGGGCAGGGGGTGATGTAGAGGTGGATTAAGATTCCTTGGGTCCCAGGGATCCCTCTTCCCAGGACAGCTGGCCCCCACCCAGCAGAGATCCCAAGCCCCCTACCCCACCTGCCGCCTGGTGACCACCGCTGCTTGGCTGGAGATCAGAAGGTTGGGGCCAACCCAGAGAGCATGCTGGAATACTTACTGGGAAACTGGTTTAACTTAAACCAAGAAGGGGTCTGGGACAGACATTGCATAAACCAGTTTGAGCCAAATCAATTAAGTATGATACTACATTCAATCAGGTTTATCTCAAACCAGTTTCAGCCACTTTGAAACTGGTTTGTGCTCCCTGAATGTCTGTTCTGTTACAGGTTTAAATCAGTTTCTGGTGCCCGTCCCTGGACTCATCTCTGCACACGTCTTGACTGACCTCCCAACCAGACACTACAACAGAGAGGGGAAAGTACCCCCCTCGGCAAGGTAAAATAGGTAGCTGCTCTTTCCTTTCCTTCAAACTGTAGACCCCAATATTGCAACACGTCAGTTTGTACTGTTATCCCTGCTGACCCATCTGTTTAGCAACTATTACTTAGGGTTTGGTGGGCTGCTCCAAGAAGAAACTGGCAGTGGAGTTAGGTGTTTCTTTGATGCAACCCTGTATATTTAAAAGGGAGTACTTAAAAGTCCAGGTTCTCTAAAGTGGGACCCACACAACAAAAGAGTTTCTCTGCTCACTATCCCATGCCTGTTCCAGCCAGCTCCAGAGCTCTTTCTTTTGGCTTTTTTCACAGGGCTGACCTCCCAGTACTTGCCTAGGCTGTGTCTACTGCTTTTCTGCAATTTTCTCTCAGTTTTTCTGATCTTTTCTTGTATGTGCTTTTGTTCTGGAAGAGCAATCAACGGTGGAGTGGTATTAATGTTTCATAAATCAGATTCCCTGTTCCTTCTCCTGCCAGTTTCAGGGAGAGAGAACCCAACTCCTGCTAGCATCCATGGGACTATCCACAAGCAGTAACTGGGACAGGCTGCACTTCTTCCCTAGCAATGACAGTGCTCCAACCACAGCATCTTCCTGAGCTGCTTCTAAAAGACAACAATTTTGTTATAAGAGTAACACTGGCAGTTTCTTCACTCCCCTCTGGCAATGGGTTTCATCTGCTTATGGCATTATGAACAGCTGTCACTTTTTATGAAGATCAACATTTTGTAAGAGATAAACAGCCTTAACACATAGAGATCAGGGCAACAGAATGCTATGATTTTAAATGAATAGGCAGCCTGATTTTATAAAGGACATTTCCCTTCACTACTGTTCCTCATCTCTTCAAACATGCCTATAATTCTCCTTATCCCTTGCATTTTGACTCTCACTCACACTGGGAAATTCACTGTCACACTCTTACAGTGTTACTGTAAAGGGCTGTTTCTGAGCTTTCTTCCATGATCATTTCAGTTCTCATTTTCAAAGCAAAGTGATCTCCTGGTTCCAGGGCATTACTCTGTGGAGCCCTGCACAAATCCCAGCACATGTGCAGTCCAGCACAAAGAGAGCCATCATGTGTGCCTGCTAGAAGGATATATCATCATACCTTCAGAAAGCTCCTTTCACTGGTTAAACAGGTAATGGATGGCAACTCATGGGAAAGTTAAGTAATATAAGTCATCTAATTTGGACTCTAAAAACTCTGACAACAATACTTAAGCAGATATACTGAGGTCTGAGGCTCACAATAGGTAATATGCTAAAGAGCACAGCCTAGAATTTTTAAAGTCTGAAACTGTATTCTAGGTAAATTTTTTTCAACATAATTAAACCCCAGCTCACATGTAATAAGCCTGAACTTTAAATAATGACTGCAAACAATGCTAAAACTCGCTGGATAACCAAAAGTTTTGAGACCTCCTGAAGTTAGATGAACCATTCGTGTCAAACAACAGATCCAATGAGTTTAGCAACATTTCTGATTCATGAATTATCTGCAAAATGACTTGATTTGTATAACTGCTCATTATTCAGAGTGTTTAGAAGTGTACTTCAGCCCACAAACTGGTCAGATGAAATTCATCGTGACTACTGGCTGCGACTATCCAAGCAAATGAACAGAGGTATAGATGCGCATGCATAATTTTACCAAGAGATGTTCACATAAAGTACTGCTACAGAAAGTCCTTTCCTATGTGGGAATGGGTTTAATCAAGTAAAAAGAGCTATGCCATATGACTTTGGAGACCAGTCACACAACATGAATAACAAAGGCACTCACAGCAAATGGTTCACAAGCATCCAGTTGCCAGAAACATTTACTTTGACCCTCTGCTGGAAAATTTCAGGCAATGGTATTTTATGCATTTGGGTCTTAGCAGATAATTCTTTGGCAGCAAATACTGATAAACTTGCTAAATAAACTATTTGTTATGAACAGCTGCTTCATATTAAACTTCAATGATACTGAAGCTTTCCTGTTAGCAGGGACTGGCAAACAGAAGGATCCATTTAGTGTTGAAAATGAGGATGGCACTGACGATCCGACTAACTCTGAAGCAAGGATGAGGAAAAACTATGTCCTAGTGTAGGCATATACACATACTTGTATCTACATTTATGTATAAAAGGCACACTTAAAGCAGTCTACTAACTACCTGCTAAGTGTCCCATGCTATATTCAGGAGTCTTTCCTGATTAGTCCATGTACAATTCCTTCCCTAAACAAGTTGGCTGCATCCACAGCCTTCCCCAAGTTCCTTATTGTTTTCACTCCACTCCCCAAGTGTCAGTAAATTGATTAGCTGTAAACTCCTTCCAAAGAATTCATCCTAATGAAAGTTAAGATTCCAGAGGCTCCCTTAGCCATCTCTTGATTAGCATATCTAGTATCCTGCCTCCCAGTGTCTCCTCTACACTCTTGCAGAAGTATATAGAGGTGTTAAAAAGGGGCTAGAAATAACTGTGTGCATCTCCCCAGTTCCTATCTGGAGCAGGAATTTTTCAGTTAGGCCACAGATGGCCTCACTTTATGATCCCTCCCTTCTGGCATATGCCCCCCTGACAGGGCTGTCCCAGCCACCAATGCCTCTGGCAGTTTCTGCAGGTGCTTGCCAGTCCCACCACTAACGCTGCTGGTGGCTTCTGCAGGTGCTCAGCAGCCCCATCCCCACTGCCAGCCCAGGAGGCCCGTCACCCATGCCTTCTGGCATTATTTTCATTTCCTTTTGCCTTTCCTCTTCCTATTGGAATGCAAAAACTGCCTTTGGCATCTGTCCCCCATATTTCTAGTGAATGATTCCTTGAGTAAAAAGCTTCTGAGATCGTGCTCCTAGCATAGGATACTCCTCAGCCCTCCCCCAAAGGAAACACCTCCATGGGGGGACTCAATATCTGCCATCCTTGGCCTTTCTGCTGGAAAACAATGGGGGAAATTACATCTGGATGCTAACTGTGATGTGGAATCCTGTTCAGTGGCAACTGCTCTAACATCACTGATTTACAAAGGCCAAACTTGAGATGGCAACAGCTTTCAGTCACTATCAATGAGGGAATAATCTGAACCAGAAACCTAGAGGTGAAAAGCTCCACTTCCCATTCCCAGTCTCAGCATGAAAAACATTGCTGAAAAATAACAGGTTAACAAATCAAGAAAATTATATTCCTCCAAAACATCAAACTGTTCCTATGCAGACTTCAGGAAAGACCAGTTTCATCAAAATAGATAGACTTTTGTGCTTTCTTGCTGGAAGAAAAATCTGCAACTAAGTAACCTTCTCTTTTAAGATGCAACATATTTCTGGGCCTGAGCACCAAAAAATTAAATATACAGTTAATTCTCTGCTTCCCCCCATTCCTTTTTCTGGAATTCCAAAGAGCTCTATGCTTTCCCTATTTGTTTACTCCTTAGAAAAATTCCTTTTATTGCAATACAATGGAAACAGAAGAGTGAGTGTTAACATTTATCAATAGCTGACAGAGGGGAGTTTACTCCTAGCTGTTCTGCTGGCTCAGCAACTGAGACCACTAACCCAGCACCAGCTTCAGCTTCCTCAGTGTGGCTGCACAACGTAAGAGTCAAGGAGGGTTTGGTGTATTCCGTGTTAGGTTCTCTGCGGATCTGCTAACTGCCAAGTCTGCAGCCCACCAATGGACAAAGTAGGCAGAACTATTCCTGGCATTGGATACTGTAATAATAAAGATCACTTGTTTATTTCAGAAGTAGGCATGGTGAAGAACTTGGAGGGCTTTGAAAACGGCCATTAGAAACAGGTTTCCATTTTTTTTAACTCCCTCTGGCAGGGCAGGCTGTCTGAGCACTGCAGCGTCTAGCCTGATGGATGGAAAAACAGAGTTAAACAGAAAGTGAAACTGGGCAGCCAGGTTTCACCATTCCCTAGTGTTGCCCTCACTATAGAAATTGTGTAACAAAGTTCAGCAATAAGTTTGATCCTGGAATTTGGCAGGTACATTCCACAGTTAGGATCACAAGCCAGGTGAGTATTAACACAAGACAAGCGGAAAAACAAAAAGTGCATGTATATCTGTAATGGCAATGAGGGTTGCATGTCCAGGTACCTGGGAATAAACTGGCTGAAACAGATCTCTGCAAACTGCCTAATCCAGCAGCTCCTATTTAATTCCAGCAGCATTTTGTTTGAGTAAAGAGTGGGTCCTAGAAAGGCCTGGTGTAAAAACAATAGTGTGGAATGATGTATTTTAACTTATGCATCCCATAAAGGAATGTACTGCAGCTGCCAACTCTGTCATGGTCACCCATTTTAAGGGCTCTTGTGTCCCACTGATTTAATTTATAGGCCCAGAGATGATAATTATTTCAAGTAGCTGAAATGGCAAGAGACAGGACTAGTGATCCAAGAACGACTGGCTCAGAAACATTAATTTACTAGAAATGGCCAAAAAAAAAAAAGCAAGTGACCCAGACAAATATTAATGGCTCAGTGAAAGCCAAACCCATCTCAGACTGGGATTTAGGTTGGCTTGCATTATAACTAAAATGGAATACACTGTTGTGAACAGTCATGGAGCTAAATCCATTGCCAACAAAAAAAGTCAGCTCATAAACATATGCTGCATCCTATTCATGCTACCAAAGGACATGGAAGCCTTGCCTTTGACTTCATGGGAAACAGAATTGGGAAAGAGAAAAGAAAGAATGTGTGCAAATGTGCATTGCTATCTATGCTAACAAATGTACCTATTCATCCACTTAAAACAAGTACAATTGAATCACTGCTGAAGAGAGTTTAAAAACAGGCATAGCCAAAGACAAACAAGGCTAGAGCCACTCCAGGCCCACTGTTAAAGCTTGTCCAGAGCACACACAAATTTGATTTTCCTAGAAAGCTATGCTAGGAAATCAGAATTCCCCTTTGTCCTCTGAAAAGCCAGGTCTGAATTCATAACAAAACTGTCTTCTCTGTCATTCCCCTCCCTGCCAAATCCCAGACAAGTTCAGATTGGCATTCTAGATCCAAAATAATTTATTTACTTACTTGTTTTTTAATCTGTTGACTATCTTAATTGTCCCCCAATTCGTCCAGGTGACCCAGGATTGTTTTTTCAGCAAGGAGAATCTGACACCCAATCTTTACTGCTGGCCTTTGTTACCAACTTGTAGTTTAAGGACATGCTTTACTCACACTAACTCTTTCCATTCATGGGAGCACTGCTGCTGCTTCAGTTTGGCTGAATGCTGCTCTATTAGAATGTATCTATACTAGGATGTATTTATGAATGTATTTATTTGCATTACTGTGGCTCTAAGCAGGACCATACAAAGCCATAGGAAACAAGCCTGCCCTTGTCATTCCTAGTACCCACGATGTAAAACAATCTGCTGTAGCAAGGTCTGAAGGACAGTTTCAAGATTTCATGATTGAGAATCAACTACATTCCTGCATGGTGCTTCCTGCTGGATTACCACTTTAAACCTGTGCTATTCCTAGCTTACCATTCTTCCAAACTTAAGAAGAATAGTATCTTGGATTATGTGGCTCAGGTTAAAAGGCAATCCTCACGCCTTCCATATGACTACCTGCACCTTATCTTTATGAAGAAGGCATTGTAGAAGATGCTAGTTACAAACACTGTTTGTGATATGGAGGACCCTCCATCTATTTCCACAGGAAAGTCTAGGCTGATCCATAAGCATCCTTGTGTATTGTGGCCACTCCTTGTAAATGGCTCACAGTTCTTTCCAGTAAATTAACATCAACTCAGAAAACAAAACCACCAGCTGTTAACATCATCTTGACTCCTGACATCAGGCTGAACATTTCTGGAAATGCAATTTCTCCTCCTCTGAACTCACAAGATAGCCAAATCTGTATTTAGAAGCAGCCAGGAAGGAAAACACTAAAGAATTTAATGCATCTCCAGAATAGCTGGATACACCTTGGTAATGGATCCTTGCCAGCCACTTAACTGTGCAAGCAAGGCTCCAAAGGGACGATGGTGACACCTGCTGGCATGGTGTGCTGGTCTCAGTCCTGGGCACAAGCACATGGAAGCACTCAGCAGCTGACAAGCACTGAAACCAGCTCAAGTCTGAAGGCTGGAATGGCTCACTAGCCTCTAGCAAAACTTGATGGTTAAAATGAGGATAAACCTCTCTCAGGGTCTGGGGGATGACAATCAACCACCCTTTAGGTGTCTTAGCTGGGTAACAACTTCCCTCAACTCCTCACCACCTCCATCATCTCTAATTCAACTGGCAGAGTTAGGGACCTTCCTGGTTTCCACCCAGCTTTGAGGTGTCCTGATGAGCTGGAGCTGTCCCTGTGAAAGTCACACTATTCACACACATGCTTGCTTCCAAGATTCAAATGACAAAGATAAACCAAAGCATTCCAGTGTGCACACAGTATGCCACTGCTCCCTTTGCAGCACAGTATTACTCAGTCTACAGCCTTCCTCTTTCCCCTCTGCTCTAAGTGACAGTGTTAACTAATAAGAAAAGCAAGTCAAATGGTTCTACAGTTCATATCCAGATCTATCTAAATATTGTCATTTCCTGCTCCAAAAATGTCTCCAAGGGCACTGTCAGACATGCAGCTCCCTGCTAACTCATGGAACTTTTCATGGTGCTTCACCATGAAAGCACTATTAGTTAGAGCAGCCCTCCTGACCCAACAGACATTTGCTGTTGGGTCAGGGAGGTCAGAGATCCAGGTCCACTTTAGAGCTGATCCAGAAGGAGATGCCTATCTGCAGCCTCTCTCACCTAGCTGCACCCACCCCACTCCCAGCTGCGATTTGTCTGCAGGATAGGAAAGGAGAGAAGGGAGGGGAAGGGAGCTCCAGGATGGGGTTTGCGTAGCCTGAGCTGGGGGAAGAAGCACATAGATTGGAGGCTGCCTCCCTTCTCCCCTCTCTCCCTTCCTTCCTGGAAACAGCATTGGGGTAGAGCTGCATCAGCCCAGCCCCAATCACACACACAGGGGCAGACAGAAGTTAATGAAGGCACTCCGCTTTGTAGCATCTTCATCTGAACCCTCATTACATAAGAGTTAATTTGTCACATGATGGGGTGCTTTTAAAGTGCTCTGCAGCTGTCCACTTCTGTCAGGGCATAGCTGTAGAGCACTTTCAAGGGGCTGATTGCACAACATATGTCCCTTCTATCAGTGCCCCAGAATACCTGCAGATATAATGGTTTGTGCTTTTGTAAGAAGCCTTTTCACATGAAAAGAATACAATTAAGAGCACAAATACTTGTTTTCAACATCAGCAAGAAGCTCTGTACATACAAATGGGCAAGTCTCCATGTACTGTCTATGAAAGCTCAGAGAAGTTTTGAAAATGTGGCTTTCCAGCCACACACAGAAACACCGGGCCTTAGCAGAACATTATTTGCCGCTAGCATGCAGGAAACTAGAAGCACACAGATCTCAACAAGCCTAGTGTCAGGGCCAGTATGAGAACAGACTGGAATATTTCTGCTGCAGGACCAGCATACCCTAAGATCAGAGAGGGATGTTTTTGTTTGGGCCCTGCCTAGCCATCCCCTTTTCCCTTCTTGTTCCTCACCTCCAACTCCTATGTCTACACTAAGGCCATGTCCACACGAGCATAGATGTTTGCTTCCCATGGGACAACTAGCAGCGGCACACCTTATGCCACCACTAGCTGTCCCTGGGGAATACCTGTGCCATGCACTCTATGGCACACAGCAAGTTACCCCAGGTGGGGTAGGAGTGGCTGGCCCCAGCAACCTTACCTGGAGGCCTGGGGGCCTCCTGGGGCTGCATCAGCAGCGATCCTGTTGCTTGGATCCTGGCCAGCAGCCAGAATACGACTCAAGCTGGACAGGCTTCAGTTTTGAGTGGTGTGTTGTGTCCCTGCATGCGCAGCTCAACTTTATTTTTGCGCAAATTTTTTTGACCCTTGGATATCCAGGAATCAAAAAACCCCCACTCTCCCCTGCAGCACAAAGAACAGCTGAATGTGTGGTATGTGGCACCACAGATGTGTCTGCAGCACCACATACCACACAGCTGTGCTCGTCTGGACACGGCCTAAGGGTTTATGTGATGTGTCTACCCCAACAGAAGCTTTGTCTCAGCTTGAACCCACCTCCCAAAGTACACAATCCAGAATGTCAAAAAGCTTCCAAACTCAGAGTCAGCTTTGCTTCTATGCCTGATGTATGCTGCCTCTTGAACCTATAGAGAAGAGCTATAAATCTAGACAGCAATGGGGCTAGAGGTCAGGAAGAAGTGTACTTAAGTCACCTGGAATGACATAAAAGGAAAAAGTAATTCCAGGCCAAAAGATGGGGATGTCCACTGGGAATATGTAGATTCACCTGGCTCCAAGGAATGGTTCTCAGAGACTTTTAACTTGTTGGCAAGAGGGTAACTAGAGATCTGACACAAGCAGCTTTTGAGCATCCATCAGTGGTGTAAAAGAGATCAAAGCATTTTTCTGTGGGAGCCCTGCAACCAAAGAGCAAAAGGACAGAACAAAAGCTCCAGCCTGCGGTGCAGCTACATTTAGCTCAGAAAGAGACAGAAAAGGAGGAGACAGAAAGGCTGCAGGTTGGACGAGCACCTGAATTCAAACAAGGATCTTATATGCTGAAGTGTCATGTCTTAGCTGCAAACATTAAATACAGGGGTTAAAAAGCAAAGTGGGGAAAATGCCTTTGCTGTTCTTTCTGCCACTGGACACAAAAATCAAGGAACAAAGCCAATATTTTCATTTGCACCTTTAAGAAGGCAGTAAACACAGAGACTTAATTATCAAGGTGACTAGTATAAAGCAGCACAGGCAACTCTAAAGAGAGGGCATTTTCTAGCTTTTTTTCCTTATTGCTACAAGTGGGGATTTTGAGATGATCACTCACTGTTCGTAAATAAGTACACATACGGTTTGGTAGCTCCTTATTTCTCAAATGAAGTCATAATTCCATTCTTTGTGAACTGATAATCATCAGCATAGAAGCAAGAGAAAAAAAAACAGGATTTCAGATGGGGATTAGGTAGTAGGACGAAGTAAAGTCTTAAGGAAGAAAGAGCCTGTTTTCATACATGTGTTGTTAATACTGAGAGGTAAGAGGAGTGAAGAAAAATGCAGGAAAAGCAAGGAATGCTGACAGAATTATTCCTAACTATTGCATTTCCAAAGCTTCCAAAGGCATCAACATCTCTTTAAATCACAGTCTCATGATTGTTACCTCTTACTATCACTGAAAATTGTTTGCCTTGTGTCCCACAGAGACCCAGGATTTGAGTGAATCTGCCATTTAGAAGAGCAGAGGTGTAAAATGCAACTAGCAGGGGAATTCTAAGACCCACACAATGCTGGATTTATCTACAAGTAGCCCTTCCTCCAGGAATTCTCCCAACCATTGCGCTCGCACCACTGCTACTCCACAATGACAGGAAAAAGGAGCACGCAAAGCATCAGCCAGGCATTCTGTATCTAATTTCCCTTTGGGAAACACACGTTAACCCACTAAATCTTTTCAGCACAAACCAACCAACCAACAAAACAAAAGTTCAGTAAAATCTGCCACCCCATTAGGACATCTGGTTAACCAAAGCATCAAATATCTGAATTGTTTGCCAAAGAAAACCCTGACATAAGCATATCTTTCTATATTTTCTGTCTAGTGAAGGTCTGGAACCTTAAAGACATTGGTATGTAACATCATAAAGGACTGTGATGAAAGACTCGATTCTGAAAATACAAGGACCTACAGCATATACAAGGGCTTCCTCTGTAGAAGTTACAGGCTAGAGACAGAAGTCACACGTAAACCAGTTTAAGTGATCATAAACTGGTTTAAACCTGTAACAGAACAGAAGTTCAGTGTATATAAACTAGTTTCAAAATGACTGAAACTGGTTGGAGATAAATCTGGTTGAATCAAACTTAATTGATTAAGGTCAAATTGGTTTATGGAACTTCTGTTCCAGGCCCCCTACTGGATTGAGTTAAATAAAAGTCCCACTGAATCCCAGAAAGCTCTGCAGCCCTGGGCTGGGCTGTGCTGTCTGCTTTAGCAGAGCAGGGCTAGCCCTGTCCCTCTGCTTCCTAGTTGAAGCAGAGGTGGAGAGAGGCCAGATGCCAGGCCAAAGGTGAAGGGAACACCAGCACGGACCCCAGCCGGGGTCTGCCAGGCAGGGGTGCAGCAGCCCCTGTCAGGCATTTCACCCCACTCACTGCTCGATCGGTGGGGGGCAGCAGCCCAGGCAGCAGCAGTGTGAAGCAAGCAGAGACAGGGGTTTAATTGCCCCCTCTGTCCCCTGTCCCACCGGTAGGACCTGAGCCAGGGTCTGCCTGGTCGGAGTGGAGCAGCCTGTGTTGGGGATCCCCCTGGGGCAAGTGGCAGCAGCACTATGGCCACCCCAAAAATTGACTTGGCCCCCACAGCCACCCCTCTGAGCCTCGCTGATGCAGCTGCTCACCCTGTGCAGGCTGCAGCAGCTGTGCCTGACCTGCTCCCGCCTGAAGTGGGGGAATAAGCCTCTTCCCTTCCCGTTCACCTCAGGGGCCATACCCCCACCCCTGCCACTGTGGCAGCAAGGGGTGGCGGGGGAATTGACACAGGCTGCTCCATGCAGGTAGGACAGGGCAGGGAGTGGGGAATTATACCTCTTTCCTCCCCTATTTCCTTGAGGCTACCGTCAGGGCTGGCCATGACCCCTGCTGCTGCAGCAGTGGGGTGGGGTAGTGGGGGGGAATGCTTGACAGGGCCTGCTCTGCCCTGGCCAGGCAGCCCCCAGCTGGCATCCTGGGGCGAAAGAAGGAGGGAGGAATAAACCCCCTTTCTGCCCCCTTCACCTCAGGGAGCCATGCTAGGCTAGTGCCTGGCCATCCCCCACCTCTGCCGCTGCAGTAGCGGGTGTGAGGGGGCACACAGACCTGGGCTGCTCTACCCCAGCCAGGCAGACCCCACATCTCACAATGAAGGGTGGGCAGCACGGGCTAGGTGAAAAGGAGTGGCTTGCAGCATGTGCAGAGGCGGTTTCATCCCATTCGTGTGCATGCAGTGGGACAGGGGATGGAGGGGGGAATTAACCACCCCCCATCTCCACTTGCTTTATGCTGCTGTTGGAGCTGGCCATGCCCCCTGCTGCTTAAGCGGTGAGGGCAGAGGTGGGAAACGCTTGGCAAGAGCTGCTTCCCCTTCCCATTCCAGGCATACATTAGCTGGGATCCCTGCAGGCCAGTGTTGGGGTTTAAACCCCTCCTCAATCATACTCAGCCTGCCAGAACCTGGCCACCCCCCCTACCACTCCCCCTCAGCACAGCTTCCCAGGGATGATAGAGGGGCCTTGTACAGACACTCAGTTTCTCCTGGAAGAGTCATTCTTCTTCCAGAAGAAATCATACGTATACAAATATTCTGGCTTCTTCTTATTTTATTCATAGTAAAAATAGCCACTATTTCTCTCAAGGGAAAAATAATCTGGGGACAACTAGGGTTGAATCACTCCCCAGGAAAGTTTCTCCTAGAAGAGGGAACTTCTATACATGCTGTGGCTTCTCTCACCTGGAGGACTACGGTCTCTTAACTACCCCCACTCCCCTACTCAGGGAGACTACCACTCCAGCAAGGAGCAAAACATGCCCCCTTCACAATCCCAACATCGTGCTGCAGGGAAACACAGGCTGATCCTAGGTAGTCTGGGCTATCCAGTCAGAGCTGCCCTATGCACTGTGCTATCTGTCACCAGATGGACTAAAGAAGCTCCAGTGCACGCTGAGGTATGTGTATGCTCCCCCCCAGCTCACAGCTGTAAAGCATCAGCACTGCAAGCTCTCTACTTTTCAGGGCCTCAGCATTTGAATGTCTGTACATGTGGCTCTGGGAAAGGTCTTTTACCAAGAGAACAAACCTGGGAGAATTCTCCCAGGTTTTTTTTTTTAATGTGCGTATGCAACCTTAGCAACAACTAATTCCTCTCTCCTAAAGTACTGTTTTCTAAATTATTTTACAATGACTTGTAACCTTTAATCCCCAAAGATTCCAAACATTACACAAACTACAGCAGCTGGCACAGACAATCTACCAACCTCTCTGATCTACGTAGTGCTTACAACACTTCTACATAACAAAAAGAGCATTTACCACTGTCAGGAGAGATTTATTATGACCTGTTGTCTTAGATGTGCCAAACTTCTTGATACTCTGTTCTCCATCAAGCAGCTGCCAATGCTGTATCCCTCTATTTTTATGATAGAAATGTTGCTTCTGTATTGGGATGGGATATGATTCTCAAGGCATCAACCTAGCTTGTCAGCTATATGAATGGGGAGCTTCACTGTTACTCCCTGCTTCTGTGGTTGGAAGAGCTCCAATGCTGTTGTGCTCCTGCAGTGTTCTAAGCTGGAATGTTAATAGGCGGAAACAGGAGAGAGCAGTGAATTACTGGCTGCCCGGTGTAAATCTTACGCTGGCCCTGAACCAGGGGGAGAGTGAGAGCTGGCATCCTGCTCAAACAGGAGTTATGGGCTGAATGCACACACTTTGGAAAGACATGGCAGCCAGAGGCTAAACTAGAACGAGTTTATGGGGACTGCAGCACCAGGCTGTTAGTTAAAATGCAGAAGTAGAAGCTGAAAAGGAGTACAAAAGCCAGAGACCTCTATGTATGTAAAAGCTCTTTTCCCTGTAATGAGAGGAGTCATGCTCTTTCCCTCTCTTCTGTTCCAACTGTTGCTATGGCTAGCATACAGCCTTTGGAAGTAACAGTGCATTAACGCGTCCAAAAGAAATGGCAATGGTATAATAATATACAACACCTACCACCTCATTATGCTACTGCATGTATACTTTGCACTTCTGTTGAACCATTCATTGGAGGGTCTCACGGTTGCTTTACCAGTGCAAATTAAAAAACCCTCAAAAAACCCTTATCAGGTACATATTAGCTTCTTTATCGTTACAGATAAGCCAATGTAAGAAGCAGAGGGGTTAAGTGATGTCCCCAGGCCAAATCAGTGCCAAAGCAGAGGCTAGATCTCAGGAGTCTTGTCACCCAGTCTCTCCTCTTACCTCATACATTATAATGCTACCCACTATTATACAATGTTCTGGTCAATAAATTAAGTTCCCACAATAAATATACCTCTTATAGTCTGTTATCACACTGGATCAAAACTGAGAATTTAAGACCACATTACTAAGTTTCCTGCTATTCTCTTTCTACCATTAAGTGCTACATGCATTAAATATTAACTGCTTTTCCTACAAAAACACAATTGGCTCTATATTCCCACTCTGTGCTAAATCCTGACATTGTCCTGTGTCATGATTTTCCATGATATCTTCCAGAAGTTTGGGAAAAATTCACCAAGGTTTGAGTGACTATTACATAATGTATATGAGCATAGATGATGAAGGGGAGACATGTACTTAATGTAAAGACAGACATTCCATTATAATAAATTTCTTGTGTTTCTTTCCTCCTCTTTCATGTTTTCTGTGGTCTCAAATCCCTGCCCAACGTTTTAAAATGGAAGCGACTAAAAGGAAATGTATTCTGAATATTAAGAAACAATTCTTAAGAGAGCAGATATTTAGGATGCTGGAAGAGTCAGTCAGCAGAAACCATGGATGCTTCATTTCTGTTGTGATGTGAGCCCAGACTGGACAATGCACTTGAGAACACAGGCTCTCCTAAGGCATTACTTCCAGCTCCTGACTATGCTAGAGAAACCATCAGAACTGCCTATTTCTTGGTGCTTCAGACCTCCCAGCTCTAGCAGGCCAACGAAATGTAAAGCTAGGACAACATGGAATAAAAATGTGAAAACAGCTATCTAATAATTTAAAATCCCATAATATAGTGTACAGGTAAATTCAGGGTTTGAGCGAAGAGCTGGAGGTACTGCTGTCTTACCTGAACCAGTCTACCCAGCCCTTGTCACAGAGCAGAGATATAATGTCCCTTTCTTCTGCACCCGTCAGGCTCAACACACCCAGACACTGGACTCTGAGGAGCAAACATTCCCTGGTTATGGGCCCTGAGGAAGCCACAATTTACAAAGTCAAGCTGCATCTCTGCTTTAACTTAAGACCCATTCTGACCGATATCTGAACCTCCACACCTTGCACCTTAAATGCATTAGAGCCGAAATGCTTAAGCTCCTGTGCTGGCTCTTGTTAAGCTGCAGTTTAAATATCTGATCACTTTTCAAATTCCCCTCCAAAAGAAGATTTAATAATACAAAGGTAGTATTGAAGTTCAAATACCCTTATACCCAGGCTAATGAAACAGTGATGAAATGTGGCTTCAGAAATCCACTTATCTTCCTATCTAATGTTTTAGGTTTATGTAACCTTAGGTGCCATAGCAAAGCTGTATCAGGGGAGCCTAGCCCTTTCAGGGCAGTATGCTGAAGAGAGAGAAGTTCAGAAAAACCTCATAACAATCCAGTTCTGTGGGTTTTCCTGACAAATAGAAATTATTATAGCTACCTTCTAAATGTGCAGGTTTGTTTCCAGGTATAAAGCCAGACAAACCACATAGCCATGCATTTCTTTTGGGGGCTTTCTACCTAAAGATGAATGTGCAGTTGCACTTTTTCTACTGTCCTGGAACCATAACATTTCACTTGTTCTCTCATCCTGCAGAAAGATCTCAATGTGATTACACACAATTTACCACAGTAGGTAGAAAGATAAGGTTCTTGGAGTTACAAGATATGGCCCTGCAAGATCTCAATACCCATATATAGTCTTCCCAAATCAATATTTGGACAGGAGAGAAACAAGGAACTTCTAGATGCTGCAGGATGTGGTGTAGATACTAGTAGCTGATGCTTTTCCCTTCAAGACAGTGTAAGTGGGGCCAACAGCGTGGCACTAGGAAAAGCTAGAGGTACTGAGATTTAAGACAAGAACATGGAAATTATGAGTTCTACTCTGAAATCTATTCCTGACTTCCTGTCTCACTCAGCCAAGTCACATAATCTCTTTGTGCATTTAGCCTTCCTATCTGAAAAGTGGAAATAATAAATTAGTAATGAATACTAAAACTCAGGGGATGAAAGAGGCCTGCTGGTTGTCATTCAGAAGGGTCTATGAAGCACTCTGAGGTCCTCAGAGAGAAGATACAACATATGGCATCAAAATGTTATGTGGTGGTGTGCTTTACTGTTAAATAGGTCCTATGTTTCACCTCAGACGTGACTGCAATTAAATGGATGAAGTGATTTTTGTGTAGAGAGGCAATCTGAAATTTCTCAAGAAAGAGGTTATAGAAGTGTCACGTTTTATTGCCACTATGAAATGGGTGATAGCTATCAATTTTTCCAACTATTTAGTTGTTCTAATAGATATCACATTTATGCAAAGAACCTTGTGTACCTTACCAGCCATACCTGCAGCAAGCCTCAGCTAACGCTCTGTTGTTGTTTAGGAACAACAAGCATCCAGATTGGCTGCTGGGAGTGCTGCCACTCTGTTTAGCAGGAGCTGGGGCCCTGGGTTTGCAGACCAGTCAAGAGTTCTGATGTGGCAAGTCTCCTGGTTCCTGAATTCTGGTTTTCCTGCTTCCTGGCCCTGCTTTTGGCTAGTTTCTGAACTTCAGCTTTGGATTTCCTTGAGGATTTATTTCCTGCCTCTTCCCCCCGATCTGGCTCTGTTCTCAAATTTTGCTCTGTGGATTGTCCCTGTGTTTGGTACTTGGCATCTAATCCCTGGATCCTGACCTTAGAGGTGTTGTGGACTCTGCTTCTGGACTTCCCTTTGGTTTTCGTAATATGGCTCCTGCCCTCTGACCCAGCTGGCTAGACCACCCACAACCCAGTCCTTTACAATCTGAGAGCAAATGCCTCTATACTAAATATACCTGCCTGTCTTTGTGCAGGGGGTGAACTAGATAGACAATCACTTGGGATCCCATGCTGCTTTTCTATGGTACTTTTTTCATTCTTCTCTCTTTGTTCCTATCTTGGAATATGATAGCTGCACTGATCTAGCACCCTGCTGAGGACACTCACTCTCTCTGTTTAGCTACTCTCATTCTCTTCCATCTCTGAGATTTTTCCCCCTGCTTTTTTTTCTTTTAAATGCATCTGAACAGGAACTTGGGTCTCTCATACTAAAAGGGTCAAGGCATATCTGAAGCATCCCAGCAAGTGGAGATGAAGGAACTAGCATGCAACTTGGATGGAACCTAATGCCAAAGAAACTGCAGAAAAGTCTTCCCGTATTTGTTTTAGGTAGGGGACCCCCACATAAAAAACCACAGCAAGACTAGGAGAAGACTTATGATCCCAGTACTGCTGCCCAATACTGTCTCATGGATCCAGTCCATGTCTTTGGTAGGGATATAGCAAGGTAAGGTGTCCCAAAGGAAAACTTAATTCTTCCTCTTTACCCACAATCAAGTTTGACCCTCCAGGCAGGTCTGTCTTGCAAAACTTGCCTGGGCAACAACTTGAGTTACAACAGCAATGAAGAGTAGACAGCATGGGATTTTTAGCTCTGGTTAACTGGTTCAGTTCAGGTCTGTAACAACATTAATGCTGTGTATATACTGTGGACTGCAGTGCAGGGGACAGCACCCTGAACTAGCCTGGTTCCCAGAAGCAACCTAGCAGCAGCACCACTGAGTTCCCTGTGAGCTCTGAGACCCTGACTCATAAGTGCATTTTGCAACCATGCTGTGTTTGTGCCCCGATACCCAGATCACTCCCAGTACTCTATGTTGCTTGCTTAATGCTACCTTGGGTATTGCAGTTGGCAGCATCAACAGATCCTAAACAGATCTGAAAACTGGAGTGAAACATGATGCTATCCTGCCTCCTCTGCTCTGTAGACCAGAGTTAAGAACACCTCTTCTTTGGCTGCTTAGAGGTACTGTGTGAAATGGAACATGGACCAGAGACTGCTACACTGCTTCTCGTGCTGCTTATGACATTAGCTCATACCCAAAGAAAAAAACCTTAGGACTGTGTTCGGGCACCTACTAACCTTTCTTCCCATGCTGCCTCCTTTCCACCCTCTTCCACCTCACAGCTTCATTGCCTAACATGACTGGGGATACAGAGGCAGGCAGAAACACTGTCTATCATCATCCAACTGCCCCATTCAGCTTGAGAGCAATGATCTGAGCAGACTGGGTGGAACCCAACTTTTCAAACACTTGGAGCCAACATGGGAGATAATGTGGACACTCAACAAACAGGCCTTGTACTAAACAGCACTTTAACGACACTATTTAACCTGCATGGAATTTATGTTGGAGCTCAGCTACACTTTAAATGGATCCTGTTGGCCTCAAAGCCAGCCTCAGCTGATCATTAAGGAAAGGAATCTGATCCCAAACCAGAAGGGGAAAAGAAAGCACCCTGCCTTTCAACCCTTCCTTCTCTGGGGTGGAATGAGTAGATGAATGGCCCAGGACAAAGGTGGATGCAAATGCAATTAGAGCTGACATGGTAACAAGCGCCCAGCAGAAAGGACGAGACATAAGGCAGGCTCTGCACACTGAAACAGGGCACTGCACATTTATAAGGTGAGATTGGACAGCTCGCGGGAATGTTTTGAGCCCAGCAGACAGTTGTGAGCGGTGCAGGGGGAGGGGAATAATGGGAAAATCAAATATTTCTCCAGCAATACCCAGCTCCCTGTGGGGCAGTTAGCCTCTACTAACCTCTTCCTTAAGTGCCATTTTACAGGGTGTTTCTATGAAATTTTCCATCTGTTACCTAGTTACTCAGTCCCAACGCAGCCCATGAACTCATGGGGTCATGCAGCAGAAATGGGGCTGAGGACAGAGCCTCAGCCATTCCCCTAGCTCTACCAACTTGGAGAAGCAGCACTGAGCATTCTAGAGGCTAATGTCAGGTCTTGCAGTTCAAGAGCACCCCAAGCCTGCTAAACAATGAAGAGACAGTGTAGGACCAGTCAGCACACTCCTGGGGGACAGGGAACATCAGCATTTCAGAGCTAAGACAGAAAAAAAACGGTGTAAGCCAGGCAAAAACAAAAAGACACAACTGAGAGAGACAGACAGACCCCAGTAAAGGAAACAGTCTGGAGAATATTGTGATGAAGAAATGTCAACTCAGAGGGGAAGGCAGAGCAAGACAGACTGCCTTGACTCTGTCTTGCTATGTCCAACAGCCCTAGCTATACCAACACCCAGATGACCTTGTCTGCAGCCCCTGTCTGTACTGCAAACTCAGTCAAAGTTGTGGTTCAAACAGGGTTTCACCTTAAAGTAAATGGTCTTGGCCACCTTCTCCTCATACCCCTGAACAACACTAAAACTTACAAGGTGGAGCCCATGTTGAATATGCAGTGTAAAATAAGGAGCATCTATAGCTTCATGACAAAAACAAGCTGAACACCAGTGTCTAAATGTTATGTGGAGACCCTTTGCATGTTTCCATGCGAGCTGATGCCAGATGTGAGCAGGGAAACCTTTGACTCTACAAACTGAATCCCTTCTGCCATAAGGCAACCAAGAGCTTCACATTAGCGAGTCAGCCCTTCTGCATTAGCATTCCCCCACTCCTGCTGTGCTGTGCAAGCATTTCCACCAGACTGGGAAGGAGCCTCCACGGAGCCTTCTCTCTGGAACAGCTCTGCACAATCTTCATTTTTTTTTAATCAAAGTTCATGCCTCACTTGAACTGCTAGTATCAGTCTAGCAGCTCTTCCCTCCCTTTTTTTATTTTCTTGGGAGTAGCAACAGCCCACTCTCCTATGGCTGGGGAGCCCAGCCAGCACCAGCTCCACCTACAGAGACAGCCAGCTCTAACTGACCCACCCCAGAGAGTTGCTGAGGGAGAGAGGGACAGCTTCTGTGTTTTATCACACAGAATATTATTATAAGATATTCTCAGTGCTTCGGGTTAGCCAAACCCTCTTCACTAAGGCATTGCTTTAACTGATTACCTGACCCACCTATTTCCTGTTCTGAAAACAAGGGGAAAATCATCACGTTTGTAGATCTCCTTCTCAGACACCTCCTGTTTTGTTTCTCTTAAGAATCCCAAATAAACAATATGTAAAGGGGAGCTACAGGGTCTGTGGACCTATACACCACAAGGAAGGGAATAGCGTTTGATCTCCTCTCATGTCTGCTACCAGCACACCCTGAAAACCAATACAGCCCACAACCCCCGCTCTCAGAAGATGGGAAATGCCTTCATCCCAAAGGAAAATCTGGCTTCACCCACACCTTCCGATTTCTAGCCCCAGCGCATATTCTCTCACAACCAGGGCAGTGTGATTTAGAAATTTTTTCTGCACTTTTGAGTGTCAGTAGATGACACTTTCAGGGATTTTTTTAGAGAGCACTCCTTTCCTTTCTTCTGGTTCCTTTTCTAGATGAAATTATTCACTTCCTTGACAGGAAAGTCATCATGGAAGTCATTTTTCTGAGTTCAGCTGAGTGTATTATCCACCCACAATCACAGAGTAAGGGACTTGTTATACAGTAATTCTGCACATTAATGCCTGGAACTAGTTTTAAGCACTTGTTATGCATTACAGCTCAAAGTTATGCCACTCAGGGCAGAATTATCTCTGATCCACGTTAATCAGATCATGTTATACTAAGGTGCAACTAATCTAGGCTACATCTTGGTATTAACATCCCACCTGTCCCCCCTCTCCCACTGGCCTGGATGGGGCCCACTTCCTCCGCCCCAACCTTCCCCAGCACCCCAGATCCCCACTCATTGTTCCCCCAACTGACTCCCTATCCTGGCCCTCACCCTCCACACCTTACATGAGGATAGCCTCGCTGTCTGTTCTGGCTGAACAGGAAGGGAAAGGTTAACCTGCCTGCTCAGCCACCAACCTGCTGCTCTCTGGGGAAGCTCAGCCAGAAAAGCAGTAGCCTCACAGGGGTGGCAACCTGCTACCTAGAGGTATGTAGAAAAAACATTTAAAGTTGTCTCTGTGTCTGAATTGCCGAATCTTTCCAAATGTCTCCAAATCAATTCAGAGGGTTCCAATTTGATTCAGAGAGATTAAAAAGTCTCCTGATTCAATTTGGATTCAGAGATTTAGCCACCAAATTCAGCCAAATCGAATCAGGGACTGAAACTTATAGTTTCATAGTTGGCAGGGTCGGAAGGGACCTGAGCAGGTCATCAAGTCTGACCCCCTGCCATGGGCAGGAAAGGATGCTGGTCCTGTCAGACCAACCTGGTGGCCTTCTAAGACCAGGTCACAAAATCCTTGGATGCAGGTGTCATGGTAGACATAGTCTTTCTGGACTATAGGAAGGCCTTCAACACTGTCTCTTGCCCCATTCTCATTAAGAAACTAGAGAACTCGGTGTTGATGCCTACAGTCAGATGGGTCACCAACTGGCTGGAGGGCTGCACCCAGAGAGTGATGGTGGACAGGTCATTTTTGACTTGGAAGGATGTGGGCAGCGGGGTCCCCCAGGGCTCGGTCCTCAGGCCCACACTGTTTAACTTCTTCATCAGCGATTTGGACAAGGGGATGAAAAGCACCTTGTTCAAATTTGTGGAGGAAGGGCTTGTAATTAGAGGTGTACTGATATATCAGTCACATATTGAATCGGCTCTGATAAAAAAAAAAAATTAACTTTATCGGTATTGAGCTTTTTTTGGCTGTTGTAGCCAATAATGTCAACAATAAATGCTGCGTGCATGCACACAGCCACACACATGCATGCAGTCAGGATTGCAGCTTGGAGAGCAGTGTCTTGCAGTTAAGTCAGGGGTAGACTGAGGCCTTCACAGCGAGGGAGGGAGTAGGTCTGGGGCAGAGGCAGGGACAGGCACTGCCCAGTCAGGGAAGTGAATGTGACCCAAGGGCTGGGAGCAAGATGGAGCCACAGGCAGCTTTTTGCAGGGAGCATGGGTGGAGATGGGGGGCTGCTCCCTGTCGCCCCCAGGAAAAGCATAGGTGGCATGTGCTCCCCTGAATTTGTGTGCAGGGCAAGCACGAGCTGCCTGCTGCAGGCTCAGGGCCAGGGCTTGCACCAGCCTCTTCCCAGCAGGGTGACTGGGCTTGGAGCCAGCAGGAGTGGGACAGACTCAACTACGTGGGGTGGGGACCACCCCAAGGACTCATGGCCAGTGCAGGGCTCCCAAGGGAAAGGCAGCAGAGCAGAGTGCCCTGAGCAGGGGTGGCACTAGGAAGGGCTTGGGTCCTATAGCTATCCCAAAATTCCTTGTAGCCCCCTTGAGACTGTAAAACAGGTGCTTTTCTATGTATTTTACACACACTTAAATGGGGGCAAAGAATGATTTGCCAGAGGGCTCAAAGCAAGACAATGGAAAACTTGGAAGCAGAACCAAGCTGGCCTGGCTCCAAGTCCCTCTGCTCAAAGCCCCCTAAGGACATTATATCACCCCCTTCCTCAATTTCCTATTGTAGTGTCACTTTCTCAGAACATCTTCTTGTCGATGGCTTTCTGTGAATTTCATGTTTAAGAAACCATGCACCATTAACAAGGGAGCTCTGACTAAAAGCAAAGGGTGAAGAGACCACCAAAAATAACAGAAGGATCACTTGGTGTCTTTGAGGCTTTGCAAGCCAGCCTGGGAGACATGTCTCTTGGAGAACAAATCTACAAGTGAATCTCAGTTCTTTTCATTCTCATTTATAGGTGCAGGGAAGGTGAAACAGGCAGCAGGCTCACTCAATTAAATGTCTGTCTACTCTCAGCCAAAACTCACAGGCTTCTGTAACACAACAGTGAAGCCCATTTTCTTACACGACCCATCCAAGAAGTTTCATTTGTTCACAAGCTTTGTTAGCCAAAGGCCTCCTCCTCTGAGGAAGCTGTCAGAATCTAATCCATAGAACACTGAACATGAGGAATTAGGAGGCAAATTAGCTAACTATCACTGGCATGTTCACTTCCACAGACAGTAATTAAGGCTGTGCTTAAAAAAAACGCCACTCAGAGCTCAGATTACAGCTTTCCACTACTTCCGCCAGTGGCACTACTTAAATCACCAATTGGGGTTTTATTTAAAAATTTTAAGAGCATTTTGCAACTGAGAAACCAAATAATGTGATGTTGAAAGTCTTTTTGTGTCACAATGAGGAAGTTTTGTAAGGAAGTGGCTCAGGAATTTCAGAGGAGGGCAGAGAAAAACTTTTTCTCCCTTCACTTTCACTGAAATAAATAATTTGTGTCAGACTGGATTTTAAAACACCAGCTGTAATACAGAAAATAAGTATGAAAGGCACTTGCAATTAGAGGTGCACCGATATATCAGTCCGATATCAGATCAGTACCGACATAAAGAAAACTGTCTATACTAGATATCAGCCTGATGGGGCCGAAAATTTGGCTAATAAATGCCTAAGTGCTGCCACTTAGGCAGCAAAAGCTGGCAGCATGGAGAGCTGCTTCCAGTTGGTAAGTCTAAAGGGCAGTGGGCAGGGAAGGGGCATGGAGAGGCAGATCAACGCCCTCCGCAGTGAGAGAGGGAACAGGGGCAGCTGCTGACCAGCTAGGGTGGGGAGGGCGTGTGGGACAGAAGTGTGGCTTGTGGGGTGAGGGAAGCTCCTGCTGCTCCTTGCACCCTGGGAGGGCGGGGAAGGAGGGGGGCATGTGCCCCTGGATCTGCACAGTGCAGGACAGGCTGCAGCTGCAGGGTGGAGCTGGAGTCTGTGCTGCACAGGGCTCTTGTTGCCGGGGGCTGGGCTCAGAGCATGCTCCAGAAGCACTGAGAGGGGGCTGCAGCCACCCCAAGTTTTTGCCACAGCTCCGCTCCCAGCCCCGCTCTGCCATCCACCACAGCCGCAGCTTTTCCTAGAGCTTGGGTGGAGGCAGGACATTCAGCTGGGGCTGCGCCAGGCAGTGACAAGCAGCACAGGGCTGGGAGTGGAGCTGTGGCAAAATCTGGGTTGGTTGCAGCCCTCCCAAAGTGCCGCCAGAGCCCACACTGAGCCCAGCCCCCAGCAACTAGACCCCCGCAGAGTACCGGCTCCAGCTCCACCCCACAGCTGCAGCCCACCCTGCACTGTGCAGATCCAGGGACACACATCACCCCCTGCCCCCCCTCCCGGGGTGCAAGAGCAGCAGGAGCCACTCCCACCCCACAAGCTACTCCTCCGTTCCATGCGCTCGGCTACCCCAGCTGGGCAACACCTGCCCCTGACCCCTCCCTCACTGTGGGGGGTTGATCTGCCTCTCATGCTGCTACCCTTCCCCCACCCTTCCACCACAATGGACTTACCATCTAATGGCAGCTGTATTGGACATTGGATCGGTATCAGCTGATATGCCCCTTTAAATATCAGCTATCAGTATTGGCCCCCAAAATCTTTATCGGTGCACCCCTATTTGCAATGCAGCTAGTTGTGAAGAGAGTGATACTTACGGTAAAAACAGCCAGCATCCTCTCCAAGCTGGGACCATCCTGGGCAGCACCGGTACACAGTCTGATACTCCATGGTGTACACTTGTCTGTAGCTCGTGTAATATGTTGTTCTAAAAAAAAAAACAATAACCACAAACAAGACCGGTGTTAATTCCTATTGGAGGAGGATTTTCTATGGAATAGGGCAGCACAATGCTTCAATTCTGGCAGTGGCACATCAATTAATTTGTTTCTAAATATTCTGATGTATTCCCACATACTATAGATCAGAGATTGTGGATCTTAAGAAAACATTTTTCAGCTCATTGTATTCAGGGAGGTGAGAGCCCAGAGGGAGACTGATTCACAGCATTCCCAAAACTTCTCCTTTCTTCAGAGTTTTGAGTTTCAGGAAACCTTTTAGGATTCTATGTAATCCCCTCCCCAACCCCAGATTTAAATTACCATTTCACAAAGGAAATTCAGTTTATGAAAAACAACAAGGTACTTCAACTCTGGCCCTGGCAGGCTAGCAGCGTTAAGGGATCAGTGAGTTCAGAAGTGATAAAGCAACCCTGCAAGCATCCCATTGGGAAACATCATGCTATTCCAAGCACAGAAGTGTCCCAGTGCTGTCACATATTATACAAGAAGCTACCAGACATCCTGGAAGCTTCCTGTCTCCTCTGTTCTTTCACCAGCTCCTATATACCCTATGCATAATTCCTCATCTGCCACCTTGAGCCTCTTACTAAAGAGTATTTCATACATAAAATGAAGCTGGCAGCAATATGGACAATCCCAGACTAGGGCTTCAGCTACCAAGGGGACAACAAGAGCAAGCAGCATTGCATACAGCCACCTGATCATCACATAACCCACCTAAAGCCCTGCCCTGCTGACTTAGTCCTGGCTGTGGACTACAATCCCAGAGGCACCTGGAAGCTGGAAGAGGAAGTGATGAGCAACCCTGCAGAGTCTTGCTGCTGTGACTGTGGACTGTAAATCCCAGAGAACTTGGGGACAGCAGGAAGAGAAAGTGAGCACACAACTCATGCTAGCTATGTGCCAGAGAGCTGTTCTCTAGCACCCCCTGTCTTCTGGCTTGAGCCACTGTAGGCATGTGACTGCATTTCCTGAATCACAAGTGGATGTCTGTTCATGTGCTTATTGGTTCAATCTTTGCAGCTTAGACTAACCTGCAAAGACTGAATCAATTCAGCCTTCGGCATTTTGACTGTTTGTACTTAGCCAAAAAGCAAAGACCAGGGGAGGCCCCTGCTCACAGATCTGTTTCCTGGGTCTGCTGAGCTGATGACAGACAGAATGTTTAGTCTTCTGAGTGTCTGGTCTGGGCCATCTTCAGGTGCAAAATATTTCTTCAACAACCAAAACCTGCCAGACTAAACATAGCCTATGTTTTCCTTGACCCTCCTGGAGAAGAGGCTTTGGCCACAGACCAAGTGCATGACCAGAGAGGAGGAGGAGGCCAGACTTCTGAAGGTTTTCCTCAGTCTTCTTCCCACTCTGTTCTACCCCCAATCCTTAGCCTCAAATCATAAACCCTTCTCAGGCCCCTAGGCATGAGCCTTTTTATCTAACACACTTCCTGGGTATTTAGTAAAATCTTCCACTGTTCCCCATTAACAAGCATTAAACATTGCAAAGTGTTTGCCTAAGGAGGCCAGGATCGGTAGCCCTGCATTCCAGATGTCACTGGACTTGTCCAAGCAGATTCACAGACCTGGGAAGGCCCCAGTGTACATGGCCACCCTGCCTGACTTGGACCATCTGAACTTCCTATACTTCTCAGTTCACACAGAGCCTACTTATTTATTTTGTGGTAGCACCCAGAGGCTCTAACCAGGAACATGGTTCTGTGCTGGCAGATACTGCACTGAGGCTGAAAACTGAAGGTCCACTTAATGAGCCCTGCTAATGGGTCCCAGGTTAGGAGTCAGCATGGGGAAGCAGAGGTTGGATAAAAGTAACATTTTTTTCCCTTGGAAATGTAGTGTGGTTTGTATACAAAAAACAATACGGATCAAACTTTTGAAGCTGATGTTAAAAATTCTGCTTTGGCAGGACATGAAACTGCTCCCCCAAAGCATGATGGACAAACACCACAACAAAATATCTGGCACAGCAGAAAGTGTTGTGCATGTCCACAGAAAATATTTAGCTAAACTAAATGTTTGATTTTGTCTATGTGGTTCTACAAGCCAACTGCATAATGACAAACAATTCAAATGAATTCCCATGAAGGAACCTTTTCACCACTGCACATGCTGAGACAAGTAAAAGTGGTTATCCATTTTTGGTATAAGCTGTTACTGAATGAGGAAGAAAGCAAGCAGTTTCCAAATACAGCAGAGCAAAACATTTACAGCCACTCATACATCAGGAAAAGCAGCCATCCTCTTGACGTCCATCTGGACCATGCATTGTCAAGTTTCCCACCAGCCCAATACCCTATGTTGAAAACAAATACAGGTTTCCCGTGATTCATGTTCTACATGCATTCCTGGAAAATGGCACATAACTTGAATTCACATATAGGGAACCCACTTTACAATGTAACGAATAGAGATGCGTTCCAAGACCTCTACTGTACTTACCCCAGAGCCATTTCTATCACTTTTACAGGACAATTTTGGTACTCACTGGCAGCAGACAGCACACACAAGCACAGGGTGGTGGTGAATGTTACCATAATAGGGATGGCAAGTACAGAAACACGTCGCAGACAATGAGTAAGATGCACAGATGCACACAGAAGACTATATTTTGGTGCATGTCATTCACACAATACACAGCACAAAGCAGTTGATTGTGAGCTTCCACCACACCGATCACATAAGAGTGAATTTACATCACATATAACAAATTTTTGGTATAAAAAGGGTCATTGCATAAGAGAGAATTCACACATATAGAGCCCACATAAAATGAGGGAAACTTGTAATGCTTTTAATGAAATATAGCACGCATTACAATGGGTAAAGATAATGCACAATGTCTACCTCGAAAGGTGCCAGAGTGCCAGCATGCCAGAAAAACAAAGGGGGGGGTGTATGTGGCAGGACATGCTGCATAGTAGTGTATTTAATAATCATAAATGTCGCCTTTGTTGTTGTGCATTCCTTTTTTGTTGAGCATGTTGCAATAAGAGAGAAAAAAGGACAAATAAGAGAAAGAAAAAGGAGAGCAGAGAGAGAACCAGACACACGCACACAGAGAACCAGAACACACCCAGAGCAGACACATGCACACACACATCCAGAACCAGACACATGTGTGCATACAGACACACAGGACCAGACAGAGGCAGACAAACACACACAACCAGATGCGCAGGCATACAGAGCTGGGCTCCTGGGTCACTGGACAAAGCCTGCTCCAAGGCATGTGTGTACCTTCTGGTATGGAACTAATGCCGGAGCCCACAGCAGATGTTTGCAGCCTCCTGACTGCAGCCAGCCCAGGCTCTGGGTAGCTGCTGCCATTCATGGCAGGACTTGCAGCCACCCAGCTACCTGCTGGGAGCAGCCCAGGCTTTGTGGCTGGCAGCAACTGCCTAGAGCCCAGGTCATCGGTGGTGTGCCAAGCAAAATAGCCTCATGTGCCGGGGGTTGCTGACCCTTGCCAAGGTGTTTTCTTCCTGGATCGTGCAAGTTCAGAAACAGATGAAAGGCTATTTTAAGTGAAAGCAAGGATTCAGTAGGAAAAAAACAGCTGGACCATCTCTTGTCCTTGGCCATTCCTGCTACTTAAGATGGGGAGGGCATGTGGGGGAAAATGAAAAAATATTTTACCCAGTTCGACTCCTGCTACTTGTCAGTATGTCCATTAGCACAATAGTTCTCAACCTTTTGCACCTTATGATCCACCAACCACTTTGTCAAAAAACCCTGGTCCCATCATGATAAAAACAAAACCCCACTTTTCCTGAGAAGTCTATTATTATGTTTATGTGCATTTTAGTATTATATTAATCATTAAGGGAAATTTTCAAATGAGTTGAAGTCCCACCTATACAACCTCCACATCCCACCCCCACTGGTTAAGAAACTGCATTAGCAGACACTGCTCAGAGGAATGGCAAAGGCAGGTAAGGAGACCCACTAACTCCCAAGAGGAGGAGAAGGGATAAAATACCAGCTCTGCAGCAAGTGGTTAACTTCAGGGTCAAGATACAGGGTATGGGAAACATTCTTTTGAACAGCACTGGCAAAGCACCTCTCTTTCATATGCTTTGGTTAGATAAGGACTCTGCCCAGCATCAATCTGGCGCTTTTCATGCTCACATCAGAATCAATAAACCTTAATAAATCATGATGTTCTGCACTGAATTTAGGTTCTCTTCTGCCATTAAAAGAACTCTCAATGTCCAGAGGAGCCGCAAGGAAGAAACACCTCCTGTCATCTCTGTTAACCTTTCCAAGCCCAGCCTGAGGGCAACAAAATTCAGAGCTCAAGCCCCAGGTTAGTTCACAAGGGCCATGCCCTAAGGCACCCACATATTAGCACCAACAGAATCAGAAAGACAGCAGAATCAGAAATATCAAGGGACTAGATAATTTAATGTGTTTTCTCTATCTGCCACCCAAGCCCCAGTCACTATGTGACTGCTCCTGACAGTGTACTTCCTAGCGTGAAGTAGCATTTGTTTTGGTTTGTATAAAGCGTGGCAATCCAATATTCTGGGCACAGAGACAAATGCTAACAAAAATAAATACTTCCACTAGTAGCAATATGCAAGAGCCAGAAGAAAGCTCTCTGAACCTGACTGTCTCAATGCTCCACCCATCTCAGAAGAAGCCTAAGGGAACAAAACAATGAATTTGCCCTTGGATTCTGATCCAGAGAAAATCCTTCCAATTTAGCAGGTCCACTGGAGTTCTAGGCTTGACGACAGGAACTTCCCTGTACCTGCATGTCCCCAGAACACAGTCAGAAATTCCAGGGGTTGGCTGCCTGGCACTACCATTGCAGTTTGTTAAATCAGTCTCAGCTCAGCTTTGCTGACAGCTGCCCCTCATTAAGTTGTGCTGGGGAGCAGAGGCTGCATTTTTCCTAGTCACATCCCTGAGCTCCAAGTAGTTGTAGCCAAGATCAGCCCTGTCCTCTATGTCAGATCCAGAGGCTGTTAATAGTCTTCCTGAACTCATGGCTGTCAGGACATGGTCCAAATGGACCAGCTCCAGCAGAAGCAGAAGCTGCGAAATGCTCAGGCAGATGCAGTAACCATATGCTCTGCTGACTTCAGCAGTACAGTTCAAAGGAGCCTGGCATCAGATCGTCCTCCTAATAGAACAAATTTGTGGCAATGGGAAGCATCTACCAAGACATTAAGAATGAAGAGATATGCTTTGGAGTCCAGCTGCTGTAAGGTTTTCAAGGCTTTTAAATGCTTTTAAAAAAACACTAGGGGTTCAATCCTGCTCTCTGTCACCCCAAGGTCCCTGTTAGAGTTCAGCTACCTCTGGGGGCCTGATTTTTGGGCACTGACACAAGGGGGAAGATCCTTCTTTCCCAGAATGTTGAGTCTGTGCAGGCCTACAAATTAGCTAGCCAAACCAGAAGTCAGGTTGGTGCATCTCTGCCCTGCTCCTGATAAGCAGGGCACACTTCAAAGACCCACTAACTAGGTTCTTGCAAGATGTAAGCAGGGCACAGGCTAAGGACTGACCGGGCCTAGAAAGAACACTCCACCTATTTCTAGCCATGGTCACTCCAAATGAGGGCTGGTACACAGTAAGAAGTGTACTACCTATGCTGGATCTGCTGGAGATAAGCAGAGACCTCTGACTGGTGGGACTATCCAGGTGCACATTTCACCAGGGCTGCAAGCCACTGACGGGTGTATAGATCCGCCAAGAACCAAGCAAAATTAAAATGTTCTCCAAAAACGCCTGAGAGGTTTGTTGCACTTGAATCTCTAATTTCTTCTGAAGCAGAAGGTAGCTTTTTGTTCCAGAGTGGATGGATATTCCTAATAGAGCACAAAGTAAAATTATGTTGTTTGAGTCCCTTGATTTAAAATGTCAAAAATCTGGCATCAAAGAATTTAAAAAGGGACTAGAGAATTCCCAGGCTTTGAAGTAGCAAAAGACAAGGCAACTACCATTTCAAAGTGCTCCTTCAAAACAGTCACAGAGATACTCTATGTTTCCTGCTATATTACCATTACATAGATATCATCACCACGATAATTACGGACAATTACAGGTTAGGAGAAATTCCTTAAACCCAAGACTTAAAAGCTGTCTCTAGTCCAGGACATTTCCTTGGAATTATTTTCCAGATGGGTCTTTAAAAACAGGCTTATCACTTTTCAAGGGGGTGGGGAAAAGCAGAAGAAACGTTAAGGAAAGAATCAAGTTACACAATGGTCTTATGCTTGGCTCTACCCTATTATAAACAGGGGCTGCTGCCCAGACAGCAACAGTTTTAGTTTGGCTCTCAGAACCCAGCATTTGTGCTGCCCTGTACAACCAGCACGTCCAGGTTGATCTCTCTGCTCCCGATTTTGGCCCACCAACCACCTATTCAGTACACCAATAGGCTGCCCACTACCTATCAACTCAAACTATTGCACTTAGGTTACCGAAAGCCAAAATCATCTTGCACCTAAGCAAGTATAGGTTGTACCTGCTTATACTAGGGCTGAATTTGGTCTCCTTTAACCTCATGACACTTGTTTTATAAGAAAACCTTGTGATTCTGCACCAAAGCAAGTGTCAAGTCAACTACTGTCATAACAGCAATTAGGCACCTTCTGAATGCACCTCCCTCACACTCATCACCACATCTCTGGGCTGAGATTTTAGCTTTTAATTGATTCCATCTGCAGCCAAGCTCATGGCTTCATCCAGGGGTGCTCCAAGGTTACCAAGATGATCACTGATGCGTATCTGCTGTTAACAAACTCTGTATCCCTGTGCCAACAAGAGCTGAAGACCACAGCTGAGCTGCTGACAGCAACCTTGCACTAATTTCATTTTACTCCAACAAACCTTGCATTTTATTTCTCTGGATCAGCTGGAAGAAAGCCTACTGATGGCAGCCTATTTACAGAGCTTACAGCCAGAAGGCACCATCAAGATCACCTATCAGCTGACCTACTGAAGAACATGATGAAGATGCCATTTAGCAGTTCCACCATTGAGACCATTTGAAAAAGCTTCCATTGCCACAGAGTGAATTTCAGCCTCCAGATCTTTAGTTTAGACCCACATTTTTTGAGTGTCCAGAGGCTGGGGACAGAGAGTCATGATGAAAGGCTGCAGTCAAAAAGTGAGTAAGGACACAGGTGGCTGTTAAAAATATAGGCTTTATGGAGAAAGCTGTATAAGGGAGCTCATTAATAAAAAATTCCAACAAAAAAGGGGAATAAAAAGGGCAGCAGTAAAATTTTGTCTATGTATCAGAGTGGTCAATTACAGTGGAGGGAAGAGAGAAGGGGTGAGGAGTGATGTAGTATGGTATGCCTGGTGGACATACCAGACCTATGGGTGTCTATACATGTGCTCTGGAGTGTGTGTGGGGGGGGAGGTGCTTTAACTAATTAGCATGCTCCAGGAGACTTGTAGCAGACTTGATTAATCAAGTCTGCTCCAGGGTCCATCGTGTGACTAGGTACCTTACGTGACAGAATGCTTGGTACCTACATGTAACACTGACTCATTTCATAGTGAACTGGTTTAAAAGAGTTCTTGATTTTTCTAGGTATACTTTTTAACTCTTCCAGGCAGCTCTAAACTGATTTAACAGACTGCTTATCTGCTTCAGGTTTAAACTGTATTTAAACTGGTCTAAGTGTTACATATATCCATAACCTTACATATTGATAGTCCTTGACTGTTCGTTCATACCTACTCAGACAGGCTTCTGGTACCAACGCCCATATATTATACCCCTGACCTAGAAAAGACAGACCTAGGTTAAAACACTAAAGGGAGTCAGCCAGTGAAGTGAGCTACATGTTCTAGTCATAAAGACCATATGAGAATTCCCTATAAGACCTGTTAAAGTGCAAGAAAGGGAAAATATTAGGATTTTCAGTTTTATGACCTACACTCAGAACAGAGCTCATCTTCAAAGCTCTGCTTGAAACTGTCTTACACTCTACTTGGGAGGAGAGTTTTGATGCTGATAAACATCAAAGGATGCATCTTGATTGACTTTTCATGGTTTGGCTTCATTCTCTGCACCTCTGTGTAGTAACTGCTCTGGCTAATCCTACCATTTTTTATTCAACAGTCTCTGCTCTGATCAGATTAAGAGAAAATGGAAATGCATTCATTTTCTTCAGGCCTTCCCACAACCCCAAAAAAGAGGTTTCCTGCTCAAGCTGATTTCTAATATTGTCAGTCAAAAATATGATCATGGTGCCAAAAACAACTCTTCTACAGCATGTCTGCATGGAGCCCAGTACCAGACTGAACTATTACAATGTGGATGCCACTAGAGATCACTTTTAAAAAAACATCAGCTAGCAAAGAGTAAAGATTCTGATGTGATTTGTGGCACTTCCTATGGTAAGGGCATAATGATTATTCAAAATTAGCTTTTTTCAGTTCTAAGTGGTACTGGATTTAATCCATCATGGCTTTTAATGATTTGGATCCTGGGCGCACTCCCATTAAACCACAGCAATGGAGATCAAATGGGACACTCAGGTTCAGAGTTCCTAGATTTGATAGTTCCTAGGATCTGAGGAGAAGAGTACAACCCTTACGTTGGAAACAAGTTCCTGCTGCTGGTCTGACTGAAGCTGAATTCACTGAGTGGCGGGATGCATTGCAAAACCTCTCCAGGCTTCAAGCAAAGA
>JAGPOW010002149.1:4199753-4218828 GCA_030014935.1 Caiman crocodilus | reverse complement strand
TGACTTTCCACTATTGTGAAGTCCTGCTCTGGTTCACTCTTATGTTACTTGCTTTTTAAAACTGGAAGTTGAATCGCTTCATAAATCTTGTATCGCTCCACTTTTTAAAGTAAATTTCCAGTTCATCAATTGGAATTATTTGTAACCAATTCCAGCTGGTCATTATCCTCAAGACGACCCAATGATACTTAAATCTCCTTGGATACCAGCACTTCTTTGTTGTGCCCATTTCCATTTTTTTCTTCTAATCCAATTTCAAAGTTCTTCAGTTCTTGGGGACTGCCATCCCCAATCCAATCCACTGGGACCCCTGCTCCCAACTGTTACAGTGGCAACTGCAAGATTCTTCAGAAAAAGTTAAAAACAACTTAATAGACAACCATACAATACATTCTGAGAAAGGTTTTTTTATAACCTCCATTGAAGAGACGGGATTATTTCCATTATTACTTTCATTCTCTCTCTGACTGTTATTATCCATGTATGTACCTATAGCATTTTTGGATCATGCTAAGCTCTTGACTCAAAATGAAACCTTGTGGCAGTAAGTTCCACATACTAACTAAGCATCTTGTAGAAAAATCTGTTTTCCCTTGTTACTTTCAATTGCAAAACTATTTGTATTATGAGAAAGAAGGAGAATCAAGAACATGTGTTCATCCTATACATCTTTTATAGTTCGGCTACCTTTACTACTCCCTCTTTTTCATTAAAGGGGCCTGAATGAACAACAGTTTGATTCATTGGCAATGCTGGTCACCACCAGGACCCTTTTCCTGAATTCGAGGACCAGTAACTTAAGATAGGAAATATGCATTAGATCAATGAATCTATCAACTTAAAGACCAGGTGACAGTTCCCCTCACAAAGAATCCAGCATAGCTATAGATTAAGGAGCTACACTTGATCGGAGTCAAAAGACTGAAAAGTGATGTGATGTTGGCCAGGAGCATCCAGGTTTGCCTGGTAAAGACCCAGTAAAGTTACTGACACAGAGGAAAAAAGAGGAAATGTGATTCTTACGTATTTTTTCAGAGAAACGTACACAGGCCTTCTCATTGCCTATGCATTCTGATTGTGGGGAAGAAAGGTATTTTGAAAAGATGAGGTAAACAAGCACCTGGTCTGAACAGGCATTTTTCCCTGCTGTCTCCCTAGAGAGAAGCTCCTCTCCTAACAGCTAACACACTTCATGAGCATTTGTACCTCTAGGCAAAGTGAACCACAAAGCCTGTTTGAAAGATCCAGCAATTACTTGTCCATTGAGCTGACAGATATATTTTTCACCTCAAGACTTTTAAGAAAGGTAGTCACAAAAGCCAAAATAGAGTCAAAGAGGAGGCATTTTTCCTGTTGGCCTGGATTTTGAAATGATAGGGTTAAGGCCATGTCCACTAAGTCACAGTTTTTCCACCCTATACAAACTTTATTTATAGGTTAACAGATTATTTTTCTAAGTGTCATTGTTGCCAACTACACCAGAGGTCTTTCTGCTTCTGACACCATCAGAAATAACAATTCTGGCACTAACCTTAAACAGTGAGTTTGTCAATACTGCCAAGGCAGCATCCATTTCATTTCACCCTCTCCTGGAGGTGTCTGCTCTTTTACAGTCTAGGCATGTAAATACTCTAGTTGGGTAAAGGAGCTAATAAGTGCAATTCAGTCACAAAGAAGCTCTACTTCCTAAGGAGATACCATGTTTTTACTTGTCATTTTTCACCTGTGATTACACTTTAATGAATATAAGAATCTGTGCTTTAAGCCTTTTAACATTCCTTCAGCAGCTTTGCCTTAAAATCCTTCCTTGTTGTTCCCACATGTGGCCGCTACAGAGCTGTTCAGTCTGTAAAGCTTTTACACACATTGGTTTACCAATATAACAATCCAAAATCCCAATGGACAGATGCCAAGGAAGCTGTTATGACTTTATTGGCATCTCCCTATTCAAAAAGCACCAAATTCACCCATTTAACCACCAGCAAAACTTGACTTTGCTACTGATGAGAGAATAGTATCCCCCTCCCTGCCCCATGTCCTCTGCTATTAGCTTACACATGCCTTACCTCTCAGTTGTCTGCAGGGCCAGAAGGGAAAAACTGAAACAAACCACAAGAATGATGCTGGCAGCAGCAATGTTTCTGGAGTAATTTATTGCAGAGAAGGAGAGGTTGTGTGTGCACCAAACAGTGGCTTTGTGTCTAAAGGGTATTGTTAGAAGTGCCCTCTGGGGAATTATACTTCTAAATTAGATTCACTGTTTCCCAGTCCCTGGCATTTTCTTTTCTAGAGTACACTGGCACACATCTCATCTCTCCTATCTCAACCAACAATCCTGACCCACAACTCCTGGGGAGATAAACATGGAATCTTTTACATACACAAAACAAATGCCTTTGCACAAGTTTTTCAGAACACATCCAATGACCAGGAGTGCCCCTGACCCTGCCCAGCAGAGTTAATAATGTAAAGGAAAGATGGTTTGGGGTTAGCTCATTGCATAATGCTGGTTTCACTTACAAAAATAAATAAATAAATAAGAGAGCTCAGGCTGCCTGGAGAGAGATCTTCTCCTGGCAGTATCCCAAATTCCAGAGGAAGTTTTCCAAGGGACCCACAAAGTTCATGCCAAACTGAAGTGATAGCATTGTATTAAAAAAAATACAGGGCTAAGAGCATCTGGATTAATACCAAAAAGGAAAAAAAATGAGACGTACATAGAAGAATTCAGTAAGAAAGAGAAAGGAGGGAATAATAAAAAAGTATTGCTAGGAAAACACACCTCAGCCTGCATAATTATAACTCATGCTTGTACAATAGCTACATCTCGATTTAAAACAGCCAATCACTTCTTGCAAGTGGTGGGAACAATCCAAACATTTTAAACTTCAGTTCACCCGCTTTGTTCTCTGCATATTTTTTACTAGAAAAGGGTAAAAAAAAAAAATTGTGCCAACATGTGTAGCTCCATTCTTGCCGCTATCACCCTTTTCCTTTGCAAGGCAGATCTGGAGGGTGCCTAGAAAGTTTTACAGCTTTTCCCAGTGACAGGCTGGCAAGTTCCAGTTCCTCAAAGAAAAATGCTCATTGCTATTTCCTGATGTTGCCAGTTTCTCTGTTTCTTACAATGAGCAATGCTGCTGGAGTCTTGCTGGGGCTCACAGGAGAAACAGATTTATCACTCCTTGACATTTCCTCCCATACAGGTTCAGCTGAGGCAAGTTTCCCTTGTCCCTGGAGTCCAGGGGAAGTGACTGGAACACAGGCTGTCGCGGAGTTTTTCTAGGAACCAAGCCTGGCTCCTTAGTTGTGCTCGTTAGCATTGAAATATGCTGAGGAGACTTCTTCTGGCATTTGCGCCTTGACAGGACCCACACTGCTGATGGCTTAACAGGATCTGGGTTCTGTCCAACAGGAAAGCCCTATGTGGACTTGCTCAGTTTTTGGAGTCCTCAAGCACTTCATAAAGCAATAGATAATCCAGCACACAGAAAGGAAGGGAGCTCCTCTTTGCATACAGAAGTCCACCTCTCTAAGGATGCACTAAATTCCCCAGCCACGGGCTGTTTTAATTTAACCCTCTGCACACACCTTAAGCCAGGCTCCCACCTTGTTCTTAGCAGAAGCCTCTCCCCCTCTCAACACAGGCACCTAAAGGAGGAGCTCTTCTTTCCCCTGCATTTCAGCAGCCTTACAAAACTTTCCCCTTGCCTTGCTCAGGTCTAGTTCCTTTGATTCACATGCTCTCTTGTTTCTTTCTTGCTGACAGTCAGAAATCCCTCCCACTAGCTCTTCCCACCCCCAAGGAGAGGAGGGGGTGGCAACAGAAGAGTAGCAGGCAAAATTTAGCTTTGATGGTCAATAGACTATTCTTTTGTAAGACCCTCTGCCAACCTCCAGAGCTATATATCCCTTCCTGCCCCCAAAGATGAGTCTGGAAAAAGCACAGAGACTCCAACTTGCCTGTACATCTATAAGAGATAGTAAGGCTCACAGCTATTCCAAAATATGTGTGGCTGTGTCTAATAGATGACAGGGACAGGCACACCATACATAAGGATGGTGGAGGGTCAGTGCCTTCCTCACAAAGGCCTGTACATTGTGCATGATTTTTGGAAGTGCTTTAGCGGTATGGGGGTGAAATTAAACCTGTTATTAATTAGAATGTAAGCTTGGGGGGAAAAGCAAAAAAGAAACCCAGGCAAATTGCTGGGAAAGAAAAGGACTGAGCTTCTTTATTTAATTGTCCCCTGCTAATTAACTGCACCTCTTGCAAAGGGGAAAAATAATGGGGGTGAGGGTTGTATATGGAAAGGAGCATGTAGAATCTGGCTCAGGAGTAGGGTTACTCTCTAGCTTTATTTGTCCACCTTATTTGCTATTGTTGTAACCTGTGACAGGGGTTACAACAATAGCAATTGGATTTATACCTGGAGAGCCCTTGCTCCTGTGGTATAAATCCAGACAAGCAAACAGCAGCCCTCTGCCCACCACTCTCCTTGGCCTTAAGCGTTCTCAGTCTTCTCAAACATTGCTCCCAAAGGGAGCCATCAGGAGAACTTTCCTGTTTTTATTTCAGGCTTGATAAGTAGAAATGCACACCCCACCTGCAAGAAACATTATGATTTTGGCCCCAGAGGGAAGTTTCACTCATATGCTTGTTGTATTTATTTGTGTTGGAAGGATTTTGAACAAATGACTGCCTGGCTCAGGAAACTGGGTACTGAGACTCTGATTCCTGAGGACAGAGTCCTCCCCAGCTCAGTTGTGTTATCAATCATGCAGTGACTTTAACTGATGGCTGTGTAAGAAGTTAGGAGGAGAGGAAGAGATATGGGTCTCCATTCAGTTCCCAGTGGGATGAGGATCTTCCTGCCCCTGTTCCCCAACAAAAACAAAAAAGTGTCCCCCAGTGCTGTTCATCTGTCTTGCATTGATCAGCCTCAGCACAGGCACCAAAGATAGATGGGTCTACAGAAGACTGGACTCTCTTCATGCCACAAAGTGGGGCTGATGTGTGAGAAGAGAAGAGAGCACCTATGTGAGGAACTGGCTGGTAAAAGATGTATGTCAGAGAAAAGGAGTCATTGAGGAAGAGGCTGGGGGAGAAGCAGGCATAATCCTAAGCAAGGACTGTCCTGAAGCAAGGGAGAGGAGTCAAGCAAGATGGCTGAAGCCAAAGAGCCAGCTCTCACAAGACCTTCATCCCAGAAATCTGAGAGACTGCCAGAAACAAGTCAATGGTGCAATTTGCACTTATATAGCCCAGGCTCTAGCTCCTGGAATCAAGTGATGGGGAGGTTATTCTTGTGCCAGTAAAGCCAAAGTGCACTGACAAGACTGAGATCTGCTTCAACACACTTACTTACTCTGTCATTTACATTACAGCAGCATCTTTCAAGTGCAACAGAGGTGCTGGGCCTCCAAGGCAGTGCTTACCTCCAAGAGTTTATGGAAAAGTTAAGTCAAGGGTGTTTATGTTTGCTGGGCTGAACTCATTCCAATGCCAACTTTACTAGGTAAATGCCCCTATAATATACTATCCCTATAATTATTCAAGATGGAAAGTTTTGGGGTAATATTTGTGATTGGACCAATTGTACAGCTGGAAATGTTGGACAAAATATTATCAAAAGGACCTTGCTTTTACCTGGAGTAACTTCTCTACATTTTATCATCTGTCAACATTCCCTTTTTGTGTCTTCCCCACCCCTCCCAACCTGTCTTGCACCCATTAACTCCCATTCCTTCTGACTTTCCCTGCCACACACATTTGCATTTTCAAAGACCTGCATTTTGCATATTAGCTTAAGCTTCTATTCCACCCAAGAAAGTACACAAACCCCAGCACACTCTCCCCATGTCTGAAGAACAGTGTCTGTGTCTGAAAGGTTGTAAAGAACAAAATTGCCAACTATTTAGTTGGTCTAATGAAAGAGATCAAGTTTACCCAAAAAACCTTGGGTGCCTATATCTTTAGCTCAACAAGGCTATAACCAATACCCCTGAAACTTGAGGTCCAGGGAAATATTCTACTTCAAGAAGGGGGACAGTGATTTTAATGGCAAAAGATATCTTTACCCATTAGAGGCAGAGCTAATTAAGTGGCTGCTAAATTTTTTAGTGAGTAGCTCCCCCTTGCGTGTTTCAAGTATAAATGCAGTTTGAAGTCTTCAAATAAGTTGGAGGGGACAGTGGTCCCTAGAGGGCAGAGACAGGGCTGCAGAGGCAGGAGCAAGCAAGAATCACCCTGAGCTACAGCCTTATCTTCCCAACTCCGACCTCAAGTAACTGGCCCAGACTCTTAAACTAGTAACATGTGAGTAACAAATGGAATCCGTATTGCTTTCCAGGAATGACAGGAAATGTACACAGGCTGATAGCTGTCCGTTGATCCCTACTGTGATTGTTGCCTGAAGGCACGTGTGGGAAGAAGAGAGGACGTTTCGATGAAAAAGGCCTTGATTTAAACATGTCTAACATGGGCAATTACTGGACATGAGGCCTGTCCTGTAATGCTTAAGCTAATAGCTTTACTGAAGACATGGCAACCACCTGTACTGAAACAGACCGCTCATGTCATCCAGGGTTGCAGCAAAAGGTTTTCATCAAGCAAACGTATGAAATGCATCTTTGAAAGATGAACGTTGCAGAGCTAAAACATGGGGTGGTGAACAGTCGAGACAGTCTCGGCAAACAAATAGGGAAGTTAAAACAACAACCCCTTTTTCCCTAAATATTTTGATCCCTGGGTATGTAATCCCTTGCACTGTTTGTTTCTCTCAGCTACCAAGCAGACCAAACATGGTACACAACACATAAACCCTGGGATTTGGATTTGCCTTATTCTGCCGCTGTGACCCCGGGTGAATACGTGTTTCCCTACCTCAAAAAACAAGCATAATGACATAGTTATCTACCTTTGAAGGGTCTTGGGAACACGCGGCTGAAGAGCATTGTATTAAACAGCTACGATTCTTCTGGTGTTGCTGTCTGCGGAGCTGTAACCCTGCGGGCAACATGGCAATTGCTCGCTTTGTATATGATCTTCTACCCTGCAACCCATCCTGCTTCACCACAAACATTATGTGACCTAACTTACGGCTGGCCTGACTGCTTATTAACCATAGCATGAAGCAAACACTAAAGCACAATAGACAGTATCATGGCAGTGTTGAAGCCTCTGGCAGCAAAACCGGGGTTGGGACCTGCTCCGTGTCCGCCTCAGGCGCGCTCATTTTCACGTTTTTAACTCTTTGCCCTCCCCGTCACTCCTAGCCTGTTTTTTTTGCCGCCTTTGTCCCAAAAATCCTGTCAGCCCGGGGGGTTAACTGGATGGATACAAGTAGACAGGAGAGCTGAAACGACCTAGGCCGCCGGCTGCAAAACCTGCCTCGTGGGCAATTTAAGCAGTGCTGGAAAATACACCCCAAGACCGGGGTGCTTCCCGCAAGGCCAGGACAGCCGACGGGCCCGCCCGCCTCACACCCAGGACAGCTGAGGCGTCTGAAGCTGAGGGCGCGGGCCCGCCCCCAAACGCCAACCCCGGGCCCGGGGCGGAGCTCGGCTCCGGCTGGCACGGCTGACGTCACAGAGCTCCCAGCAGCCCCCGCGCGGCACGGCACGGCACGGCTCCGCCCCGGAAGGCGGCGTGAGGAGCGGGGCGGCCGCGATGCTGCAGCTGCGGGACTCGGTGGAGGGCGGCGCGGGGGCGGCGCTGCTGGTGCCGGCCGAGGCCGACGTGCCCCTCCCCAGCCCCGCCGCCGGGTCCCTGCCGCCCCGCCGCACGCTGCGGCCCGTCAGCGTCTGCAACCCGACGCGCGGCGGCCGCCTGAGGGAGTACTTCGTGTTCCGGGTACGGGGCGCCGCGCGGGGGCGCCGGGGGGCGCGGGGCGGGCGCGGGGCGGTGGGGCGCGGAGAGAAACGCGGTGCCTCCTTTCCCTCCAGCCAGGCACCATCGAGCAGGCCGTCAATGAGATCCGCCTGGTCGTCATGCCCAGCGAGGACGGGGAGGTGCAGAGCGTGTGGCTGCTGACAGAGTAGGTACCGGCCCCGGAGGCGGCACGGCCCAGCTCCTGGGCGTTGTTGTTTTCAGTTCTTCCTCCCTGCCGGCTCCGGGCTGGGCCGGTCTGTTGGCAGCGCCCGGCGCCGCCGGTCAAACGTTTCATCTCCCGCTTGCTCTCAGCAAGCCCGGCCGGGCCCTGCCCCGCCGCTGCTCCCGTGGCTGCGAGGTGCTGCTGAGGCTACACAGCAGCAAGCGTGCTTGGATCTGGCTTTAAACCATTTTAGTTTAGGAGCAGCACTGAACTTGCCCTTTTTTTGAAGCCCAGGTCTGAATTAAAGGGTCGTTTGTCCTGGGGGAGACTCTGAACGATTAAACAAGGGGAAGGCTAAAAGACTGCTGCTGTGTGTGATAGGGAAGACCAAAACACTTGCTGCATGCACTGGGCTCTTGCGAGCAAGGAGAACTGGCCATGGTTTCCCTGCCCCCTGGGTATTTCACAGAGCGAGACCTGTCAGCACATCTGCTGTGCTCGCTTGATAAGATCATGCTCTCTCATACCCAGTTTTTGTAAGTGTGGCAGTTAAAGCCCAGTCTGAAAGATTATTTACAATGAAGGAAGGGAGCAGTTTCAGTTTTGTGGGCTTCACCTGAACAGCATCACTAAAAGTTAATAATAGCTTTGCAACCAGCAGAGATTTCCTAGGGCATCCTATCCTTTAATGGATCGACTGCATAGTTGGGATAGAGTAAAACAAGCTTTTGAATGCTAGACATTAGTCTTCAGGTCCCCTATTAAACCTTGGAGTGAAAAGAAAACAAAGACCAACATGCATTTAAGCAGCGGTTATAATGAACAGTAGAAGTCTAAGGACTGTAAAGGATAAAAGCACAACATCTACTCTAGATTACTACAGTGGACTAGGTACTAAAGAACAAAAAAAGAGGTGCTAAGGCAACTCAGTACCAAGGCAACTTTTTATCCTGTGTTTTATAGAGACATGTTTTACAGACCCTGGTACCTGAGTAAAGCTGACAGTTTAAGAGACTCCTTTGACATTTATTGAAGTTGTTGGTGCTGCTTCTTTTAATTTTAATTTTTAAAGTATTGGTACAAACTACTCATTCATCTTGAGCCTTTTTCTGGATCTTGAAAACTAGTTGTTTTCTAATAGTTTTATTCTTGGTGTATTGCAGCATACCCCTGCTAACAAACTCTGACCAACTCTAATCTTATCTTTCTGCTGTGAACTATACTTGCTTCTTAAATTCTTGTAGTGACTGGTGTATTTGTCATACTATTAAGTGCTTTTTCCTGAAAGTTGTCACCTAAAAACAAATGAAGTTGAATCCTTTGCTTGTTATCTGATCAGGATTGATCACTGGAATAATGAGAAGGAGCGCCTGGTTCTTATCACCGACTGGTCTCTTCTGATCTGTAAATATGACTTCATCAACCTGCAGTGTGAGCAAGTGACTAGAATATCGCTTAATGCAGTTGATACAATTTCTGTTGGAGAATTTGAGTTCCCACCTAAATCACTGAATAAGTAAGTTCTGATTTACTGCGTCTGATGCTGCTAAGATTAAAACTTTCAGTCTTCTTATCATAAACCACATATTATCAACCTTGTTAGCTATCAGATTTCTGAAAAAGTTACAAACTTTTTTTTTGGAATTTAAGTATTACTGAAATTGCTGTGGGAGATCAATAAGGAAGTTGTCATTGAGATGATTATCAGATAGACTTAAATTATCTTACGCTTGAAGTACTTTTTAAAAATAAAGTTGCAGTTATTATTAGGGAAACAGGCTTTTAGCACCTAAACTCAAGTGGTTTATAATAGTGCTACCTTAACTTCTGTGTGACTAAGTCTAGTTATATTGAGCACTACCATTACCACAGCCCACACTATGTACCTTACGCTTTATGGTACTTCAGTGGTACATCTAGATGTCTAGGTTCTAATAAACCTAAACTTTTTACAACAGTCACTGTTAAAATCTTTGCTTATGCTGAAAGCTGAACAATGAAGATGTTTATGATACTCTAATAATTGTCTTGAGACCAACTGCTGCTATCAAACTTAAATCCTAACAATGCACTTTTAGTTCTCTTGGATATTGCATTTTTAATCAGTAAACTTTGTGTGGAAGTTTTAAGTGCTATATTATCAATTGTATTGTCTTTGAATTTTAGGCGAGAAGGTATTGGTATTCGAATTCAGTGGGATAAGCAAAGCCGTGCTTCCTTCATAAACAGATGGAATCCATGGTCCAAAAATGTGCCATATGCTACTTTTACAGAACATCCAATGGCAGATGCTGATGAGAAGATTGCATCACTTTGCCAAGTAAGGAAATAATCTATTATACCAGCTATGACCAGATAAATAGAATAGGTTGAATATAGTTGTACCCTTCACAAAAAACAAAGGACTTCTACTCAGCTAAGATTTAGACTAGATATCAGGAGGCGCTGCTTCACTGTCAGGGCGGCTAGGATCTAGAGCCAACTTCTAAGAGATGTGGTGCTGGCTCCTACCCTGAGGGTCATTAAGAAGAGGTTAGACAAACACCTTTCTGGGGTTGTTTGACCCCAGTACTCTTTCCTGCTATGGCAGGGGGTTGGACTTGATGATCTGCTCGGGTCCCTTCCAACCCTACAAACTATGAAACTAAGTAGAAGGCACAAAACTAGTTAAAAGCACATGAGTCAAAACTTCTCTGTTCCCCATTCACTTAACATTGTGCTGCTACTTGGCTATTGCTAGCAAGTGCATTTTTGGTAACTATTCTTAAATCTCCACCACCTTTTCACTACATTAACAACGTACACACACCCTTTCCTCTCCTTCTGGCTTCAAATACTTTTCCACGCAACCAGAAATGTAGGGGGGTTTTTTGAGTTTTATCTAGAGTAGTTGTAGCCCATGGTTCCAGAACATTTGTGGTAGATCAGTAGGTACAAGACAAAGAAATCCTGCCATGTGCACTATATCAGTCCCTTCCTTAATTCAGTGGCTTTAGACAACTTTTCTTCAGTGGCTTTTGGAGTAAAGAGCTGGAGCAAAATTATGCTTTAGTAGAGAACTAATGGGAAAGTGTCAAGTGATGTAGTCATAATTAATAAGGTCTTTACATTTTTTTTTCAGTTGGAAAACTTTAAGACTCAATTAATCCAAGCAGTGAAGAAAGCCCATAAAGAGTGTCCACTGCCAGGAAGAGCTAATGGAGTACTAGTCCTGGAGCGGCCTCTTCTCATTGAAACTTATGTGGGATTGATGTCCTTCATCAACAATGAGGCCAAACTTGGCTATTCCATGACAAGAGGCAAAATTGGATTTTAAATTCACAGTATTTAATCTATGCCAAGGAGAAGTGATTTCAAGCTAGTATCAAGGTGGGAGTTTACCATGTAGCAGATTTACTCCAGAGCAACAAAAGAAAAAAGCATATAAACAGAAAAGGGATTGGCTAGCTGTAAAATGAACAGTTAACAGAAATCACTTTACTGTTATAAAGGTTACTAGAATCTTCAGTCAAATAGACCTCAGGTGGTCACAAGCTAATTGCATTCTTGTACTTACTGGTTCATATGAAGGTTTAGTAAGCTGTGATATTTTCTCTTCCGTTTCTAGCTATACACCTTTCCCTGCTAAATGTAATACTTGTACTCCCCATATTACTATCTAATATAGTCGCATGTTCATACCATATTATAATTGTATCATGTAAATCCATAGCTGTTAAATCATGTCACTGTGTTTTGAGACTACTTGTGAGGAGGTAGTAAATCTAGATTATATAATAGTCTCAGAAATTGGGCTAATTCAAGCATGAAGTCTTTTTAAGCCTTCGTTCTTTACCAATGAGTCAGCAAATTTGGTTGAAGCTGGACCTTTACACCTTCTCATTACCTGAATTGAACTGTTGCTATGTGAACTGAAACATGAATTTGGAGTGATTTTATTAGCCTTTAAAAAAACAGCTATATCTGAATGTGTTATAAATTGTAGATTCCTCCTTTATGCATTTCACTGTAACCACCCACCATAAGAAATTTTGAATGCATGACACCCACAACTTTCACTCAAAAGCTTGAAGGGTCTTTGCCTTCATGTAACATTCTGCCCAGTTAAAACTACGGTTATTTTAATGTTTTAAAAATCTACATCAATTAGTTTTCTGTCTTGACCAAAAGTATTATTAGAAACACTAGGTTAGACAATAGGGCTGTGCGAAATTTCACTGGCTGTTTTGTTTTAACTTGTTTCAAGCCCAAAACAGGGAAATTAAAACTAAACAAAGGGCTTCAAAACAGCCTCCAAACAAAGTTTCAAAGCTCAAGCTGGGCTTGCCTGCAGGGAAACACAGTAAGGAGAGGGAGGGGGAAGGACTGCTCCCATTGACTGTGTAGCTGGCCAGTGACTGATCTTTCCTTGAGGATGCCAGTGCTCTGGGGGAGGGATGGAAAAACTTAAAAAGCAGCATTGTTTGAACTGGCCTGCTTTCTGCCTTGGGGTCTGATAGTTACTGAGCTGTGTCTTCCAGCAGCTCAGGAGCATTAGACAACGAAGGCTAATTGATTTGAATTATTTCTTACTTGCTAGCCTAGCCAGTGGGATTCCACAATACTGTTTGCTTTCTTTTGGACCCTTTTATTTTATTCTTATATTCATTAATTCTTTTCAATTTTGTAATTATATTAGATATTACACTGTAGAATTTATATAGGAAGGAAGATACATTTATATATTGGTATAACAACAAGACACTGAAACACACCATGAAGCGTGGTGGAAAGGCAGCTGGCAAGCCTTCAGGGAGGGGCAGAAAAGGGGGTAGAGGGAGAGGTGTAAGTTCCCCCCCACCCAAACTGAGACGTAGCCTCTTTCCTACAACTAGCAGGGATGAGGATTCTAGAAGCAGCAAGGAGGGGGGAGCAGGGCCAGTGCCACCGACTGTGCCTGAGCCTGCATCCCCTCCAAGGACATCAGCCATAATACCCACCACCACCATGACAAGCAGCACCAGCATGACAGTCTCTTCCACCCCTATTTCACTTCCCATGCTGAGCCTTCCAGTGCCAGAGGAAGAGCTGGAGCTAGATGTGGATCTGAGTGCCCTAGCAAAGGAAATATTGGGGAAGGAGGAAGAATCAACTGAGTTTGTGCTCCATACCCCTCAAGTTTCTCCTAAAGCCAGGTCTCCTTCCCCAGAAGGCACTTTGGAGGAGGCTGAGGTAGAGGTTGCAGAGGCAAGCAGCTCAGCTGAGTCTGCTCCTCCTGTTGCTGTACCTGTGCCTGCTGAAGAGGGGGAAAGTGCAGCATCTGTACATGCACCCACACCCCAAAAGCGAGTGGGTAGTGTGGTCTGGGATCATTTTGAGCTGGCAGATGATCCCACATACGCTATCTGCCTGCACTGCCGAGCCAAAACCAGCCGGGGGAAGGGAACAAAACACATGAGCACCACAGGGATGCTGATGCATCTCCGCAGGCACCACCCCCTTGCCCTTGCTCCTCCTCAGCCTGGCACCAGCGGGAGCGTGCCTGAAGGGAAGTCCCCCTCTCACTCCAAAACTTCCATCCCCACAAAGCAGAGGCAAGCCAACCTGGAACAGTGGGGGAAAGGCAGACAGAAGGGGGGGTGCGTTGCAAGGGCGAGTGAGATCACCCAGAGCATTGGGGAGATGCTTGCTGTCGATGTACAGCCCTTCTCCTTAGTTGAGCGGCCAGGATTCAGGCGGCTCATGGCACTCATAGCCCCATCCTACCAAGTGCCTGCACGCACCACTTTCAGCAGGACAGTGGTACCCTCCCTGTATGAGGCATGCAAGGAGTACCTGAGGGAGGAGCTGCGCAAGGCAGGTCCACAGGTGGCCTTACACTTCACCTCGGGCATCTGGAGCAGCCGGGATGATCACGCCTACCTCTCCCTCACAGGGCACTGGCATGACAAGTCAGGCCGTCGGTGGGCTCTCCTTCAAGCTGAGGTGATGGATGAGTCCCACACAGCAACAGAGATCATGGGGGCGATGAACCACGTGGTGCAGGAGTGGCTCATTGGGCAGGGCGAGCTCACCCGTGGGTTCATGGTCACTGACAATGAGGCCAATACAGTCAAGGCAGTCCATGATGCCAACTTTGTTGGCATCTGCTGTATGGCACACAAGTTCCACCTCACTGTCAGGGATGCCTTGGAGGGGGACAGGGCTGCCGGTGACTGTGCCAGTGCCACCGGCAAGCTCATTTCCAAATGCAGGAAGGTGGCAGGCTACTTCCACCAGAGTGTCAAGGGGGGCAAGATGTTGCGGGACAAACAAGCAGAGCTGAACATCCCGCAGCACAAAATCATGCAGGATGTGGAGACTCAGTGGAACTCCACATACCTGATGCTCGAGAGGCTGATGGAGCAACAGAAGGCCATCCATGAGATGACCCTGCTCGGGGAGTTTGGGATCAGCAGCCCTCTTAACAGAGCTGAGTGGGATACCATCTCCCAGATCTTGGTGGTCCTCAAGCCCTTCCTTGAGGCCACCGAGACCCTCAGTGCTGGTGATGCCCTCCTTAGCCAGGTGATCCCGACTGTGAGGGAACTTCAGAGCCAAATGGAGAGCTTCCACGGGATCAGTGTTCCCGGTTGGGGCAAGCCACTGTCACCAGATGTCCAAGCACTGGTGAGGCGGCTGAAGGAGGGCATCAGAAAACGGCTTGATCCCTTGCAGTCCAGTACGGTCCATGTGCTGGCTGCCATGTGTGACCCGAGGGTGAAGGGCAGCGTATGCAGCAGCCAAAACCTGAATCAGTGGACGGAGGTGCTGGTGAAGAGAGTCAGAGAGGCAGAACAGCGGAGGCAAGGGGACGTGGAAGAGGGGGATCCACTGTCCCATGCTAGCATGCCATCCACCAGCCAGTCTCCTCCACCACCACAGGTGCTGCCAATGTGGGCCAAGGGCATAGCTTCCATGGTGGGGTCCAGAGGCACCAGACCCTACTATGAAGCAGGTAGCACTCAGGCCTTGGTGGCTACCTATCTTGCTGAGGATGTGGAGCCACTACTGTGCGACCCCCTGGCCTACTGGGCAAGCCGCAGCCAGATGTGGCCAGATCTGGCCACAGTTGCCCGCGAACACCTGTCCTGTCCACCAACCAGTGTTCCGAGTGAGAGGGTGTTCAGCATTGCTGGGGATGTAGTCACACCCCACCACACCTGCTTGGATCCTGGTTTGGTGGAGCAGCTGGTGTTCCTCAAGGTGAACCTCCCACTGCTGGGGTTCCCCAAGCTCCAGGTGCAGACTGAGTGAATGCCACCCTCCTCATGGCATCCACACCCATTTCCTTTTTTCATTTACTACTCCTTCCATCCAGGAACAGCACACAGACACACCAACTGCAGGTGCTTCCTCAGCCTGACAAAAGTTTTTTCAACCCAAACGCTTGCTATGATATTTTTCTGTAACTTACTATCCAGTCCATCTCCTAAAAGATACCAGATTAGATTGACCCAAAGGAAGGGACCTTGTCTGCCAGAGCCATGCCCTTACACCAAAACCCCTAGCACCTGACCAGAAGGACGCAGGGCCCTGGGCACATCTAAGACCCAGGGCTGGGGTTGGCAGGCAGTTCTCTGGGAACTGCTGGAGAAGGTGGTACTGCAGGAAAGGAAAGAAAGGCTCTAGTCTGTGACAGTTTGGCTGCCTGAGATGCTGATGATGGTACTGTGCTACTCATTGAGTTTTAACCTGTTGTCATTTAAAGTGGTAGACCAGAATGAGGCTGTAGGGGAGGAGGCAGTCTCATTGGGGCACACTACCTTGTTGTGTAGAGGCCCCAGTACTAGTGAGGGTGCACCTTCACACACACACACACACACACACACACACACACACACACACACACACACACACACACACACACACACACACACTTTCTCTCTCTCTGTTACCCATGTCACAAGTTTTGCTTGTCAGCAGCCTGAGGCAGTTTCCCAGAAACGCCTGCACCTATCTCCTTGAAAGCTGGCAGGCTTCATGGCCTCAGAAGGGGCTATTGTTGCTGCAAGTTTAATCCAAAGCAGGCAAATGATAAAATTATAGGCAGTTTTGTGCTTCCCTGTTATAGCCTATGGGCAAAACATCAAAAACAGCATCAAAAGAGTTTCAATGAAACAGAACAGAACAGCAGTTTCAAAACAAAACAGACCTCAAAATGAAAGCGTCCCATCAAAATGTAAGCTGAACCAGAATGGTGCTGTTCCGCACAGCGCTATTAGACAAGGTCAAAGTAGGGTTTATTTGCAACTTGCAAGGCCACAGCTGCTGGAGAGGCAGGGAAATTTTAGTCATAACAATGTACCTCAATCTGGGTTTATTTAAATCTTCCACTTGAATTTGCGTAGGGCAATACTACTGAAATGGGTAACTTCATCTGCGGAATACAGAGACAGCGAGACAAATAGCAGCATGAGATGACTATGACAAGCTTCTCTACGTATGATCTTATCACCAAAAGCATTTTTCTGCCACTAACATGTTAATTAAATGCTGTGCAGCAATGGTACTGGCAGGTTTACTTTTTCTTCGTTTTTTGTTTGTTTTTTTTACCTTGAAATAAAGCAGATGTATGTTCATTCTTTAATAAAATTTTGTGTAAAACAATTCTGGAATGCACCTGCATGTCTCTCATCATTGTGGGTTCATTTTTAAAATACTGGTCTAGCTTTTTGTTAATTTGGCAGTAAATTTAACTTTAATTTAAGAACAGGGTTTTTTTATTTATTCTTTGGTGACAGGTGTAGTGGCTCTTGAAACAAAGATGTAAATTTCACTAACCAATTAAACAGAACAAGGCCCAGGTGTGTAATTTGATACATATGATGCTGGCATTATCAAGACACAATACCATTGGACCTTCCTCCTAATAGTTGTATCCAATTTGATTCCTCATTTCTCAAATTCGTTTCTTACAACAGCTGAGAACATCGCTCGTCCTTTCACTATTAGCCTAGTAACTGTTTCATCAACTCAAGTGAATAAAATAATGTGTTTTAAGAGTGGCTTTTGAAAAAAGCAGCTCTAATTAAGAGCAGTATCAGTCTCCACAGAATAGTTCAGACTGTGCCCAATCTGATGTTTTAGTCTACAGAAACAAGCTAGTTATCACACCTGGTTTGATTACTGAATATTCACAAAGTAAAGTTATGCTGAACAACATTCCACTCAGGCTCAGAGTAACCCATTCCATAAGCATATTCAGCATCTAACAGCCATTTTCTTATCACTTATTTAATTTCAAGAGAAACCACTTCTCTCTCATGTCTCAACTGCTTACATAAAACATGTACATTACTCTGCGCAAAAGAGCCAGAAAGGTTGTTTGAGATACTGTTATTCATTAACTAATATCATTTTGCAGTGCAGTGTTACTAGTCAAGATGTGAGCACAACAGTGAAATGTATTTCCACTTCCAACTCAAAACACTAGAATGGAAAAATCTATATTTAGAGTAGGCTGGATTGATTTTAGTTATCAAAACGTTTATTGAGATATATACAATTAAATAATTTCTATACACAATATACAACTACAGTTTCACAACGTATTTTTCTAGTCAAAAAGCAGCTTAGAAGTTCTCATTATATTTTACTCCAGTACTTCATTAAAATTCTGATGCCTTGTTCCCACCAGTTTTAGTTGCACTAGTACTGTGCAATTTCATTTTGAACAAGTCATTCAAGTAACTATCACAGTATTTTACAAGGGAGTTTTCTTTCCCACCCCCAAATAAGATTTTAATGAGTTCAAAATACCTTCAGTTTGAAGACTGAGGTTCTGCCCCATCTTCACTCCTCTGTAAGTCCAGCAGCACATTTTCCATAAAGGTTTATTTGCAGGATGGCTTTTCTAGCCTTTACTTCAGTTATTTTACCTCCTCTCTTTCCAAGTAGCACAAACAGAAGTTATCCTTACTTAAGAGTGCCATTGAGTCCCCACCAGAGTGCCAGCAAAGAGAAAGGACCTGGAAATCACCTGCACACACAGAAAAGAAGTAACTGAGCAAAGAATTCAGGCACACTAAAAATTTTTCTGGAACTTGAGCAGGATGAAATAGGATGATATTTCAGAACCAAGCACATAGATTAAAAGCTGGCCCCTGGTGTCTAACAAAAACCAATCAATTCTATCTCTCCTCAATTTGCTAATATAAAGTACTTCCTATGCTAATTTGCTAATACTTTCATGGAAGTAAATTTGAAGTAGTTACCTTTTTAAAATGACCCATACAAAGAGTAAGGTTTCTTAAAGCAATTAGCAACATAGCATATCACTGAGTGCAAATTTTCTCAAAGACCTTTTAACTAGCCATTTGGGGTTGCGGTAAGGATATATGGGAATTTTAACTGCTTTTTAGTGTAGATATTACCATATTTTCTGTAGCTACTTTCAGTATCAATTAATTTGAGATATCCAAAAACGCATTAGATGCTTAGCTGTCCTAATTTCAGCATCTGAAATTCTGGATAGCTACAGCTTCTATATGCAGCCAACCCATATAAAAAGCAAGGCCTTTAAAATACAGTTTAGGTATGTCAGTAACTTAACCATCATAGGCTACATCACCTTATATTTCGCTCTTCTTGTTATCTGGTTATCCAGTTTCATTTAGAGTGTATTATTTAAGGAAAGGCAATATGTACCTTTTCAGAAGTTCCAAACACACTTTTAAACCATCACTTCAGTAACAATGTTTGTTAATGTGGTGATTTGGTCAAAACAAGTTTTGGGTGGTTTTTTGGGGGATTTTTTTTACATGTAGTTGCAGCAGTAATTTCAAGCTGCCTTACCTTCCATTGGTACCTGCACTGACACGCATCCTGCTGGGGACCACAGGTACACTTTACTATTTCCAGTGCATATGGCAAGTCGAGGTTGGCGTGGGTCCCACTGAAATGAGTGAATGGTACACAACTGCTCCAAGACTACAAACAACTTAAGCTTCTGAATGTCCCAGATCCAGATGGCGTTAGGAGTATTATCTACCAAAATTGAAACGGTGCCAATACCATAA
>JAGPOW010002149.1:4180193-4199653 GCA_030014935.1 Caiman crocodilus | reverse complement strand
AAGAAAAGAAATGCAATATGCAGTGTCATTTCAATACCTGACATTACATGTTTCCATTGAAATTCCTGATCTGCATTACCATTTATACCACTGGCAGCATGGTGCACAGTACATAAAACTCTATGACTAGCAGGACTGATTAACAACCTTACAACCTGCCTTGCTGATCAGCCCTTAAGTAATGATAAGAGGTGCCAAAACTGTAGATTGAAAGCCCCCTGTGCACATCATTTATAGCATAGGTATACCAGGAGTTCAAGCTTACTCTCCAAATAGGTCTTGATCTGCCATTAAGGGGAACTGCAACTACAACAAAAGAGTAGTTCAGTTTATATTCTTGTCCTTAATTGTCTTTTTTAAAACTACTTACAATGATGCTATTATTGGTGGTTTCTGTCACATGGACATTTCTCAGCTAGTAACTGGATTAAAAGCTTCTCCCTCAGCTGATTCTATAAGAATTTTTCTCCATCAGTTGAGGTAAACTTTAATGAGTCTAAGAGCCCCCCAACTCCTTTTAGAGCCACAAATTTATATAGTCATATATAGGAACTTCAGTAGTGCCAATGGAAAGATCTATATGTTCAAGCCATCATCTCTGTATTTAAATAAATAAATAATAAAAGAACCAGTGTTTTTAAAACTGCAGAATACCTATATGCAAGGAGATATTCATTACAAACAAAGCCAGGGGAGATTGGTGTTTTACCCAGTATCTGCTACATTTATGTATATGGTACAATAATTTAAATATGAAGGGATATAGCCAGTTATCACCTGGTGCACTAAGGCCAAGTGTTTGAGTTCATGTATCACCAAGGCAGCAGTTAATAGCTGATCCTTCAGTCTATCATTTTGTGATGTGAAAACTCATGGGCTGAAGTCCTTTTGTGTTTGTACATTGTTAATTAACACAATGCAGCCTCAGTCCTGACTGCAGCCTTGAGGTGCTACCATAATACAAATAGTTAACAATTGTGGTATTTACTTCCAAGATTACCTTCAGAGGATAGATGACAAAACCTAGATAAAACCAAAGAGATTTGCCCTCTAAAATATAGCCCTCTGGGAACTAACCATTTTTAGTTGCCAGGAAACAGTTATCAGGACTAAATGCCAGTGTTCCAATTCCAATTCTTGGATATGCCCTATCAGCAACCGGTTTGATGTACTGTAAAGACATGGGCACCTGGGAAATGTCATCTAGAATTTGAAATAAGATCATTTTAACAAACAATTTCATACAGACAAGGCACTGATACATAAATCATACCAGCTAAGCATTCTAATCTTAAATAAGAGAATAATATTTTGCATTTTATATCATTCCATAACTGGGGGATCTTTGACCTTGTTGGCCATAGCCAAGCTTGCCACCACTGCCCTCAGATCCCTTCCCCAGACCCACCATTGCCAGCAGACCCCCTCTTGTAACTGCCAGACCCCCCACCTCTTGACTCACTATCATCACCACATCCCTCACCACTGCTGAACCTCCCAGTGCTATCCCTGTGCTGGATCTGGCCTGAAACGAAACCTGCAGCCCCAGGTGAGTTTGATACCTCCGAGTAAACTAACATTCCACATGGTAAAACTTTATTACTTCTTTGCCTTGCATAACTGTTAACTAAGTAACGACTATAAAGTGCACTGTGCACTTAGTATTTATCAGGGTGGATAAAAATCAACAACTAAAAAAAAAGAAAACCAAAAAAAAAACCCAGATTATTTCATTTAAATCAGATTTGATTTAATTGTATTTAAGATGCTTTAAAAATAAAAAACTTACATATAGTTTTAATTTAAGGTGTGTTAAAGCTCAAAGTTAGAACTTCTAATTATATACTATTTGAGACAATATTTTCACGTAACCTTTTTAGAAATTTTATAAATAGATCATAACAGGCCACGGACTATATTAGGGGCCCAATCTTATTGGGTTCCCAGAGGCTCCTCTACAGACTAGTAAAAATTCAAGAAAGTCACTCCACCCAATGGGACTCAGCACTCAGTCCAGAAGATCCCATTAAGCATCTCTATGATGCTTAGTTTCAGTTGTCCAACTGGATTTGTCTCTCCAGAAATCGTATAGGCAGACAAGGTTCTTTAGGTAGACATAATTTTTTTTATTAGACCAGCTAAATAGTTGCAAAAATTTTTCTTTGCAAGCTTTCAGGCACAAAAACCCTTTCCCTGTGCCTAAAAAAGGGTGTTGTCTCCAGAAAACATCCTTGTTAACAGAAGTATATGGAGATAAGAGATAACAGACCCAAGTGAGATTACCCACCACCCATAAGCCCTATCATTTCTCTGCAAGTTTGTGAACACATAGTCAAGCTTTTACCTTTCTCTAAAAGTACAAAGTTTCAAGAAGTTAAATGAATAAAGGATATCAAAAATGCAATTTTGTAGAAAACAATTAAATCAAGGCTTCTTGGCCAATGATTTAAACCAATTGACTTAAAAAATATAAAGATTTTACACAATTACCAGCACCATAACATGCAACTTTTGCTTACATTTACTTGGTATACTGAAGAGAGAGCTGGCCAGTGCTCTGGTGGGAGGGAAAGAGAGTTTCTGTGTTTCTACAGTTGCAGATTTCTCCACTTCCTTATAAACAATCTGAATAGAAACAAGACAGTTCCACAAAACAAAATTTGAACCAGAGGTATTAAAAAGTTATTAACAGTTCACTCAAATCCAGGACTAAAGAATATTCATTTTAATACACACATTGTTTCTAAATGCATCTAGTTATTTCATAGCTGAAGTAGCCAGATTTGAGAAGGCAAATTCTCAATTTCAGGACTTCATATTCCCCTATTTGAAAACTAGGTCGACAACCAGAAAAAGCGCTGTGCCACAGAAAACCACAATCTATGTAAAATGAGTCAAAAAGAACACATACTTCCCATATGTTTATCAACAGAAGACAAAATTGGCTAGTATAGCTCAGCAACCGTTAGTGGGTAGGACTTTGGTTTTGATAAGACATGTGAATATTTAATTTCATGGCACTGAAAACTAATGCAAATAAGCCATATTGAGGTGATAGCAGAACAGGAAACATATATATGTTGTGACTATAACAGGGAGTTTCTAAATGTCAACACCAGTATGAAATAGTACCAGCAAGTGGCTCCAGTCTTTCCAATGCAAACAGACAGGGCTATTCTCACTTGTTTCTGGTTCTGACTTCTAAATTTTGACTTTTATCCTCAGAAGCAAAGCTTAAAGATAACTGATATGTTTGTGTCACAACTCTTATAACCAGAGATCATGGTTTTCTCTGTTTAAAAGAGTCAATATTTATAATTTTAAAACAATTTAGAAGCCTACCAGTGTCTCAATCATTATAACAAAATAAATCCTAAATATCTATTTGGTGTTTGATTTGGGGTTTTTTAATCATAGAAGATCAGAGCTCCTGCTGCCCCCTTCAGTCACCAGGATGCAAGTCCAGCTGCAGCTGTCCCTCCCACCGCTTTGTGGTGCTGAGCAGCCTCTATATATTGGTGCCCCTCACTCCCAGCCCACAGCTCTCCATCCCTGCCAGTGCTCCTCATTCCTGACCCACAACACCTCACCCAACTGTGCATGTGGGGCAGAGCCAGAGAGGGTGCCTGACCATAGGTGATGCAGAGAGTGATTTCAGACCCAGAGAGTGATAGTCTATGGAATAGAGTTAACATGGCTCATGGGGACCAGTAGCACCCCCCAGAGTTCAGTACTCAGACCAGTACTCTTTAATATATTCATAAAGAATCTGTATTCAGGTGTCAGAAGCAAACTGGCTAAATTCACAGACTACACCAAATTGTGGTGAAGTGTGGTCACCCTAGAGCAACAATTCCCAACCTCGGGTCGACATAAGTCACCAATGTGATGCCACAGCTGGCAAAGCAGATAAAACTCTGGCTTGCATCTACCGATGTATCTCAAACAAGACCCAAGAAGTCGTCCTCCTGCTTTACTCAGCCTTGGTGAGGCTGCAGCTGGCATAACGCATCCAGTTCTGGGCTCCACACTTTAGAAAGGACATGGAGAAGCTTGGGAGAGTCCAGAGGAGAGCCACATGCATGATTAAAAGTCAAGAGAACAGGCCTTATGAGGAGAGGCCGAGAGGAATGAGACTCTTCTGCCTGGAGAAGTGAAGACTCAAGGGTGACTTGGTGGCAGTGTATAAGGGGAGAACGTCTGATCACCAGGGCACCCCAAGAGAAGTCAAAGTCTAATGGTCACAAACTGGTGGAAGACCATCTCAGACTGGACATAAGAAAAAACTTCTTTACCATCTAAGTGTCCAGTCTGGAACAGACTACCGCCAGAAGTGGTGATCCTACTCTGGATACGTTTGAGAAATGCTTGGATGTTTATCTTGCTGGGGTAATCTGACCCCAACTGATTCCCTTCCCCTTGGGCAGGACCCAGTGATCTTGCGAGGTCCCTTCCAGGCCTAATGTCTATGAAGACACCATAGGTGATACATTAGAGAGACCAGTGGGAGCATGCATTCCCCCCCCCTCCAGATGTGTGTGCCTACAGCTGGACATAGGGCTACAGCCTGACCAGATCAACACAGGCAGAAGCTGCCTTTGCAGTCCAGTGGGCAGGACCCAGAGCAGGAAGGCAGAGCAAGGCAGCAAGACTCATTGCTGCTGCCACTACTGCTGCCAGGACCTCCAAGTCAGCTGCACCACCAGCAGCACAAGGAGTAATAGACTGGAGGGGTGGGCATGCTGCCCTTAACCTCCTCCTGCTGCCACATGCTTGCATGCCAGGCTATGGCTCTACCCTGCCTCCATGGCCCTGCTGCCACTGTTCCCCTCAGGCCAACCATGCTGCCTTCCAACCCCACCTTCCCTCTAGGGTACAGCCATGGAGTAGCCTGAGGGGAGCAGTGGCAGATGGAGCATGGCACAGGGTAGAGCCGCAGCCTGGTGTGCACACAGCTGGCAGTGAGAGGAGGTGAGGGCAGCACAACCTTCCCGTTTCCCCCCACCAGTCCGTTACTCCTCATGTTGCTGGCAGCAAGGATGGCATAGAAGTCCTGGCGATGGCAGCAGCAATTGGTCTCACTGCCCTGTGATCACTCGTCTCCCACTCCCCACCAGCCCCAAGCAGCCCCTTGCAGGCTAGAACTCTCCCAACCTACAAGGGGAAACCCATGGTTTCCTGTGTTTTTCTCTTTCAAAGGATAAAATCTGCATTTTTCTGTAGCAAACAGAAAACCCAGATCCCTGCTTATAACTTATTTTGAAAAGATGACATAGAAGGAGGAAAAAAGACAATCCCCCACTCCCCCCACAAAAAAATCACAACAAAGTTATATAACAAGAAACTAAAACAATTTCCTAACAAAGTAAATTTAAACCAAACATTCTGTAGTTCATGTATTTTGGTAAGCAGCAACAGTATATTTATGCTGACTTAAAAAAAAATTATACATCATGAATACTAATCCTTACATAGCATACTAATAAATAAGATTTGCTTAAGTTCCTTCTATCAGCTGTATAATACAATTACAACCATTGGAGATCCTCTTTTACTTCATCTGAGAGAGACTATCATGATTGAGGTTAAAATGTTCTCTGCTTCCTGACAGCTATGAAGCACTCTGTAGTCTCACACATTTATCAGACTCAAGGATAAAAATAAACTGAAAGAAAATGCTCATTGAGTTTAACATGCTTGTAAAGATGAAGACTGGTCAGATTACAAATATTTTAACTGAACCCTTACCTAAACGCCTAGTCATAATGTAAATCTGTTTGTGTCATACAGAGTACGCTTTCATGTTCACAACACCACATGAATACTCAGTCTAACAGTCACCATTCCTAGCAGAAGACATTAGCATGTGTCAGTAGTCTCCAGGAATCAACCACACCATATACCTAGACAGAATAAGAGACTGTGGGTGCATTCAATCAGATTAATCATTTTTAGCTGACAAATTATCCTTACTTCAACATTTTAATTTAATTCCCTTACCAACATTTGCAGAACAGGAAGAAATCAGGACTTCAAATTAAAATATTTTTACTACTCTCTCTCACCAACAGATAATGATCCAAATAAGCCCTGATTGTGTACTTACAATCTTTGGGTTAGCAATGATTGGAGGATGTTCAAACTCTGTGATCTTCTTCCACGTCACATGGTTCAATATGCGTACCTGATTCAAAGACAGTGTTGTAAGATGGGATTGCTATGATGGCAATTTTGAGTCTTGAATTCAAATTTTTGTTTTGTTTTACCTTTTCATCATAGCTGCCAATCGCCAAAAACTGACTGCTGGGGCTCCAGGCAATTGATTTAATACCCAGCGACCATTCATATGCACGATATGTGGATAGCAGTCGGCCATCAAGGGAGTACAGCAAAATTTTATACTGGAACACAAATTCATTAGCTCTAAAGACTAGCGATAGTTTAAAAAAAAATTTATTCAAGCTTAATTCACCAGGTAAACAATCCCTTAGTGAAAACTCTTCTGTTAAAGATTTGGGTAGCTGTTCTACCATTTTTCAAAACAAACTAAAAGTTAAATTTTTAATGATACATATATTAGAAAGAATAAGATGGATAATTTAATAAATGTCCTCTGATGGACAATGCAAGAACTGTTTGATAGGTATATATGTAAGACCACCACCCACTTAACTGCATGATTGCTTTTGCTAAAAAATATGCTTTTATGCTGTTATTCTTTTTGACAATATACTGCTTTATGTTGTAAAAGCAACTAAGCAGTGTCATCTTTAAGCATTTACTATCTTTAGAAACAAACTCTCTCTCATACCTCCAGACAGGTATCCCACACAGCCAGAACACATCCATTTGGGGCCCATTCAATGCCGGCCAAGTCTTGAGTTTCAGTGTCAAAATGCTTTTCAAATGTAGAGAAAAGAAAACTGAATAGTTAAACACACAGAACAGTGTTTACATCCAGCTCTACAGCTTACTAGAACAATCCACTTTAAATTATCACTTCTACTTATTTAGATCCTATTGCTGAGTTAATAGATTCCACCCCCGCCCCATGTTTGATTATATAAAACAAAATTATTTTTCCTTTATTATAATATTCTACTTTCACTCTTTCCTTATTTTCTCTAGGCAAGACGCACATAATTAAGCTTTCTTAATATGAAGTGCATTTTCTGGTGGCCTTTCATAGCATGCGTTCTTTAGACTGCATAGTCTACTTTAAATAGAAAATATAGACATACTGTATTTTACTCAAACCTAAAGAAACTCTGAATTTTAAAAGGAGCACCCCAATAATTAGATCCCATACAAGGAAAAATCTTAATTTGGTATTATTTTTCTAAACAGACCTCCTGACAAAAACTATAGTAATACCAGGGGGTGCATCTACACATGCGCTTTCCTGCAGAGCTGACCAACTAGCTCCACAGTAAAGCATCAGTGTCTACAAGTGCCCTGGTATTAGTGCACAGTAAACAAATTAAATCCACCGTAAGAAATATCTTACAGCAGAGTAATTAACTGCACTGAAATGCATATGTAAATGGTGACTGGGCAGGGGCCAGACTCCTGGTGGCTGCCTAGGCAACGGTTCCACAGGTTTTGCACCCTCATGTCCCAGCCAACCCCAATGCTGCCACCCACAGCCTGCAGCTGACCACAACCATGCCCCCTGCCAGCCAGGGCCTGCTCTGCCCCAACTCAAATTGCTGCTGTCCCAGGCACGCATGTAGGTGCTCCACCTGAAAGCAGCTTACTCTGGCTCAAACAGCTCTGGAGTTTATTGCTTTGCCTTGATTTCACACGTAAATCATAAATTTCACATTAGCTTCAATTCAGACATGAATTTAATCTGTATTAGGTTCTGTCCAGAATCTGGCGAGTGCTACTCCTTTCAGACCTACAACTTAGGACTGGTCACTTTCACATGGGACTTCCTGGGGCGCAATGGACTTCACCTCTCAGTGAAAAGTAAGTCTTTTCTCCAACAGGTTGGCTGATCTCCTAGGTCAGGCTTTAAACTAGCTCAGAGGATGGGGAGGCAGAAAGAGTACATCAGGAACCTGCAATCCACTGGACGTCCAGCAGTACAGCACAGGTAAGCAATAAGCAGGTAAGCAATAGGGGGCCCGTTGGGCATCAAAGCCGAGGGGCAACAAAGGCGCCAGTCACAGGGCTCAAGTGTCTATACACTAATGCTAAGAGCATGGGGAACAAGCAGGATGAATTCGCACTCCTGCTTGCAGAAAACACTTATGACTTAGTGGGGTTAACAGAAACCTGGTAGGACTCTACCCACAACTGGGTGGTACACATTGAAGGCTATAAACTGTACAGAAAGGATAGAGTGGGGAGGAGAGGGGTTGCGCTCTATGTCAAGGAGCGTTATACATCAACCCTTATCAAAACGGAATTGGAGGAGGAGAAAGTAGAAGGATTGTGGGTTAGGACGCATGGTGCTCAAGGGGAAAGGGATTTGGTGGTGGGGTCTGCTACAGACCCCCACACCAAGGGGAAAAACTAGATTTGGAACTCCTGAGGCAACTCTCTGAGACCATAAAGACTAGGGAAGCAATAGTCACGGGGGACCTAAACTACCCTGACATCTGCTGGGAGACGCAGACAGCAAATTCCCACCATTCACGCAGGTTCCTATCCTGTGTACAGGACCTCCCCCTGATGCAGGAGGCACATGGTCCCACTAGGGGGAATGCCTTACTGGACCTGGTATAGGGAACGGGGGAGGACATGGTAGAGAACCTACAGATCAGTGGTCACCTGCAGGGCAGTGACCATCAAATAACAGAATTCACCATAAGGCATAGAGTGGGAAGGTAACTAGTTAGGAGAAAGTGCTAGACTTTAGGAAGGCTCACCTGAGTGAGCTCAGGCATTTAGTCAATGATGCACTGCAGAGTAAGAGATTTGGCAAGATGGGAGCCCAGGAAGGGTGGCTGTGCCTTATGGAAGCGATCCTTCAGGCACAGAGATGATCCTGATTCAGGGGAAAAGGGGCCAAGAGGTTTCCTTGGCTGACCAGAGAAATCCAGAGCAGCCTAAGGGCAAAAAGGGGGGCATATAAGCAGTGGAAATGAGGAGAGGTTACTAAAGAGGAGTATGCCTCCTCAGCTCGCAGTTGTAGGGAGGCAGTTAGAAAGGCTAAAGCTACCATGGAGCTGAGGATGGCACCCCAAATAAAGGATACCAAAAAATTGTTTTTCAGATACATAGGGAGTAAAAGAAAGGCCCAAGGCAGTATAGGACCACTACTGAATGGGCAGAAGCAATTGGTGATAGGCAGGGGGACAAGGCTGAACTCCTCAATGAGTTTTTTGCCTCACTGTTCCTAAACGAGGGGCAAAACAAGTCTCACAATGGGATGGTAGAGGGCAACAGCAGGGCGCCAGACTACCAAACATTGACCCTGGGATGCTGCAGAGTCACTTGGAAGGACTGGATGCGTTTAAGCCGGCAGGCCCGGATGAGCTCCATCCGAGGATACTGAAGGCTGATATCATTGCACAGCCACTAGCAAGAATATTTGAGCACTTGTGGCACACAGGCCAAGTCCCGGAGGACTGGAAAAGGGCCAATGTGGTTCCTATTTTCAAGAGGAGGAGGAAGGAGGATCAAGGCAACTATAGGCCAGTCAGTCTCACCTCCGTCCTTGGTAAAGTCTTTGAAAAGATTATTAAGGCTTATGTATGTGAGGACCTGGCAGGAAAAATTATACCGAGGGGAAACCAGCACAGGTTCGTAGCAAGTAGATCTGACTAATCTAGTCTCTGTTTATGACCAGGTTACAAAACACCTGCATGCAGGAGTAGGGGTAGATATTGTTTACTTAGACTTCAGGAAGGCCTTTGATACACTATCCCACACATACTGGTGAACAAATTAAGAGGCTGTGACTTGGATGATTACACAGTCCGGTGGGTGGCAAATTGGCTAGAGGGTTGTACCCAGAGAGTGGTGGTGGATGGGTCAGTATTGACCTGTAAGGGTGTGGGCAGTGGGGTCCTGCAGGGCTCGGGCCTTGGACCAATACCCTTCAATGTCTTCATCAGTGACTTGGACGAGGGAGTGAAGTGTACTCTGTCCAAGTTTGCAGATGATACAAAACTGTGGGGAAAAGTGGACACACCAGAGGGCAGAGAACAACTACAGGCAGACCTGAACAGGTTGGACAAATGGACAGAAAACAATAGAATGCATTTCAACAAGGAGAAATGCAAAGTGCTGCACCTAGGGAGGAAAAATGTCCAGCACACCTACCACCTAAGTCATCAGCAAAGCTAACTGCACTTTATCATGCATCAGCAGATGCATGACAAACAGAACCAAGGAGGTGATACTTCTCATCTGTCAGACACTGGTCAGACTGCAGTTGGAATACTGCATCCAGTTTGGGGCACCACACTTCAAGAGGGATGTGGATAACCTGGTGAGGGTCCAGAGAAGGGCCACTTGTATGGTTAAGGGCTTGCAGGCCAAGCCCTACAAGAAGACACTGGGGTACTTGGACCTCTTCAGCCTCCGCAAGAGAAGGTTGAGATACGACATTGTGGCTGCCTATAAATTCATCATGGGGGTGCAGAAGGGAATTGGTGAGGCTCTAATCACCAAGGTGCCCCTGGGGGTTACAAGAAATAATGGCCATAAGCTAGCAGAGAGCAGATTTAGACTGGACATTAGGAAGAACTTCTTCAGTTAGACTGGCCAAAATCTGGAATCGGCTCCCAAGGGAGGTAGTGCTCTCCCCTCCCCTGGGAGTCTTCAAGAGGAGGTTACATAGGCATCTGGCTGGGGTCATCAGGTCTCTTTCCTGCCTATACAGGGGGTCAGACTCTACGATCTACTGAGGTCCCTTCCGACCCTAACATCTATGAATCTATATGCATCCTCGCACTCTTCACTGTTCTCATAAAACATAGTCTTCAGTTCCATTCATGGGCACTGGATATACAGCACTTCTTGAAGCCTTTAATAATGGATTCTGAAAATATCCTTTCCCAAGAAGTCAGAATCTGTTGGCAAAGTGGTGTTATGGTTGCCTTCATAATCTTCCCACCAGATCTAAGCACATGGTTCCCTGCCAAGAGCCAGTCTGAGTACTGACACCATAAATTGTTATTAAAGAGCTTATTTACTGACATCCAAAACGTGGAGTTGAAATGTCATACCAGCAGGTCTGACTACAAGATCACAATTCACTGACTGAATTTTTGCTTTCACATCTGACGTTAAATACCTTCTGAATGAATCTAATGTCAACATTCCTCTTTTCTTTAGCAGTGCCCCAGGTCTCCATTTCCATACAACATCTAAAGAGTTATTCATCAGTTCACTTGACATCCATTCTTGTTCTTGGCACCTAAACACTATTTTTGGTAGAAACTTTTCTTTTGGCAGAGTTTTGCATTTCAAAATCATAGGTTGGCAATTTTCTCCCATCCACCAATACTGCTAACATCACTAATTCACAACTTTTCATTTCCTGCATTTCACCTAATTATGGATTTTGTGCCTCTCACGGTTGATGGCATTGCTTGGCATATCAATATAGGCTGGTCTCAACAGCATTACATATCTGGCCCAGCAGGTAATCATATTTTGTGTAGCCCAATAATATACCACCAGAATTCAACAATTTTTTTGCTGCAGTCTGATGATAATTTTTGCGCAAGTGATGTTCTTGGTCTTGGGGCTAAGCTACTACATCACATCATTTGGATATACCACCCATTACTTGCTTTGAATTTTAAGAGGAACATTCAATTCCTTTGCTATTTCAAATGCCTTGAGTCAAAGCACTTCACAGGTAATTGGCATTCCCCTCCTTTCTCTTTTCTTGAGCATACTTGAGAACTTGCTTATCAGATTTCAGAAGAGTGACCTTATTTTGGACCCCTGAATGTTTTCTGTGTGGACTTAGCATTTTTGGATTTTCCTTTTAATTGCTTCTATCAATGCACAGCTGCTTCAGTAATATTATAACTTCCTTCCCACCTCACAATTACATTTTTTTAGAATAATTTACAACCTTCCTTTTTAAGTTTATATCATAGCTGCCCCTTAATCCTTTTGATATCTTCAAATTTGTACTACTACTTCCTTTTTCTTACTACATGGTCAGCATGTCTACATGAGACGTTTAATGCGCAGTTGACTTACTGAACAGTAAATGTCTCAGCATCTACATGTGCACCTCTATTAGGGCGAATGAAACTAATAAACTCTGCAGTTTATAAGTATTTACAAGTACTACCCTGCTGTGGAGTTTCTTTGTGCACAGCAGGACATGTGTAGACACTGCTCTGGGTGGCTGGGGCACAGGGTGCTTCAGTGTGGGGCTAGCTGGCAGGCAGCCCCTGCACTGAAGTACTCTCATGCCTCAGCCGGCTGCTTCACAGCATATGGAGCCCAGCTGAAACAGCCCTGGGCTGGCAGGCTGACCTCCAGGTCCCCTGCCAGCCCAGGCTGCTCCAACCAAGTTCCATGTGCTGCACACAAACTTTGGCGCAATAAGCTCCAGATTTTATTCATGCACATTAATTGCACATGTAAATATGCCCAGTCTGTAATGGGGATCCATTACCACTACTCACCCCACAGAATTTGCCATGGTTTTAAAATCTGGACCAGTCAGTGGTGATCAGTCCCTGTAACCTGCTGCTTTCCCTGCTACCCTGGGCTGGGTGCTCTCCTGCCACCTGCCCCTCTGCTGGGTACTTTGCTGCCCAGAGCCTTGCTGTGTGCAAGGTCCCTCACTGGCTAGCTTATGCTGGGCCCCTCATTGTTGCTTCTGGGTCCGTCGCCACATGCTGGATCACTTGTCACTGCTGCCTGGTCCATCACTGGAATTTCTAGGAGTCTTGCCATGTGCTAAATCCTTTACTGCTACTGCTAGGAATCTCAATGTGCACTGGATCCCTCCCTACTGTTGCCCAGAGCTTCACCTTGCATTGGGTCCCTCACCATGTGCTGTCCCTCATCACTGCAATTAGGTCTTTCCCTGCAGCATACAGAGCATCTGGCTAGCCCCCAAAGGTCCCTCCTCCTTGAGTGCTAGCCAGCCCTTCTTGGCTCCCTCCCTGCTGTGTACTGACTGGGATCCCTCCTCCTTCCTGGGTGATGACCAGCCCCTGCAGGGTCCCTCCCTGCTATGTGCCTGCCAGGCCCTCCCCACAGTGTGCTGGGTACTTGGCAGGCAGGTGATCAGGTGACTCCCAGCTGCTGCCTGGTCAGGGGGTACCAAGACAATTCAGCATGTGCTGGCCAAGGTCCTTGCACACAACTCAATGACCCAGCAGGCACTGGTCAGACACTGCCCCCACAACATGCAGGATTTCTGGCCTGTATGTGCTGAGTCCCTCTGAGCTGCTGCCCCAGTGGCAAATGCCAGAGCAACTCAGCATGCACTGACAGTCTGGCTGTGTTCCTTGCCACATGCCAGGTTGTTCTGGCACCCACCACTTGAGCAGCAACTCAGAACAACCTGGTGCACGCTGGCCAGAAACTCCACATGCTAGGTAGACTGTTCCTGGCCAGTGTCCACCAGGTCATTTCAAGCTGCGTCCAGGGTTCCTGGCTAGTGGGTGATGAGTCACTCTGAACAGCTGCCTGCCAGCACATGCTGAGTTGATTTGTCACCCTCTGGAGAGAAATCTTGCATGCAGCTTGAAATGACCAACCGGTGCTGGACAAGCACCCCCTGCAGAATATGGGGTTTCTGGCCAGCATGCACCAACATCCTTGCTGTGTGCCAGGTTGCTCTGGCACCTCCTGCTTGTGTGGCAGCTCAGTCACTTGGCATGTGCTGGCCAGAAACCCCATAGGCTGTGGGGACAGTGCCTGGCTGATACCTGCTGGGTCATTATGAGCTGCCTGAAAGATTTCTGACCACAGGGTGCCCAAGCAACTTGGCACGCGTTGGTAGGCAGCAGCTGGGAGTGACCCTACACTAGCTGGCTAGAAATTCTGCATGCTGAGGGGAAGGTGGCTTGCATGAGCCTGGGCACCTTCTGCTGGTTGGCCATGTGATGGGTGCCTGGCTGCACTGTTTCTTAACTAATCTCATTGTCCCCTGCGCATTTTCTGATTCCAGGTAAATCATGTGCAATAAGATCAGGCTTGATTTTCCCCATGTTGAATGGGGGAAGGGGAAATGCTCATCTTATAATCGACTAAATACAGCAAAAATAATGTTGTAATTTACAGATTAGATTATTAATTTGTAAATTCTCTTCAATGTACTTGATGCAATGTATTTTACTGTAACGATAAATTCCTCAAGAACTGAAGACAGGATATTTGCAGGGCCTCACAATGGAAGTGTGGCACTTGATCAGTAAGGTTTTTGATAACCTGAGCAGACTTTTCCACATACTTGTAGGCCAACCAGGGGGCCAAGGAGATACTCTATATTTGCAAGTCTAAACATGAAGAATTAAAGCTGTCTGGTCACTTAGTTGTAATTTCTACTAAAGAGCGTACACTTGAGATCTGTGCAATAGCAGTGGAATATCAAGAGGCGCCTTACCCGCAAGAGTTGCCAATCACTGCACACAAATAGGCTAATGAAGTCTTTGCAGTCACGTCTCTCTGCTAAGGCCATGTAGTGACCATCTTTCGTAAAGGCTATCCCTGCCAAAAAGATAAGAGTTTTATGAGGTTAAAAGAAAGTAAAATTGTGAAGTCAAAGCAACAGCTTTTCATGAAAGAGCAATTACAATCTTTATTTTCCTTTAGCCTGTCCTCTAACAGATTAACATCTGTGTCTTCTATTGCAAAGATTAGTTAGTAACTGGTTTGTTACCTTGGAAGTCTTTACACATTAAATATTTAATTATTTTGTCAGGTCACATGTTTAGCCACTGTCAGACCATGTCTATGTAAAACTGTACTTTAATAAAAGAAGTGGTTAAATAAATTGAGATGAAAGAATTAGTTTTTGAAATAAGAAATTCATGCCCTTCCCAATATCAGTTCTCAACAGCTCTTATATAAAATACCTGAACTGCTTCATGTAAGGAAGAATAGCACGATCTCAGAACAGAAGGCAGCTAAGCTAAAAGCTAGTATTCTAACTTCAGTTCTGACACTAATTCCTTTTATATGTTTCTTAAATGGCAATTAAAGCCACTTATCTTTTTGAGGATTAGTATTAGTGAAGTGATAATATATCCAGCCAACTGGCCAAACAACTACATTGTTCACTGATGTAATGGAGTGCATTAGGCACTTTGCAAAAGTAAGCAAACTCCTTGTTCCAAAAAAAAAATCCCACGATCTAACAAGTGTTACCAGAAGTTGCTCCCACCCTTCTCAGAAGAAGCTATCCCTGTACATGGGGCAAGTATCCCCCTTCTTGGGATTTCACTTTAGTGGTAACTATAGTTTTCAACCCAAACTTTTCTCTCATCAGGCTTGGATAAGTCTACCATTTCCCCTGCACATTCTTGCTTTCCACCGTATTTCCCTTCCTACCTACCCAAAGAAACTTGCATCCCTTTTTCAGTCCTTTCTGGAATTAATTAAAACGCACCTGCCACTAAGACATGACAGTAAATTACTCTGTCATCACACATAGCACAAGCACTGGACATCACGGTCTTGAATCTCTATGCCAGGTCTCAGTATGCCACCCTGTTGCAACCATGTTTGCGTGGATCAAGTAGAGATGCATACAAAGAAAATTAATGGAGAGCACATTTACATGCTTGTGTGTCATTCTGGGGTCTCTAGCTATATTATTTACAGAAACTATCACTAGTTACTGTAAGACCTCACAACCATTTTGTTCAGTATCTTTAAAAAAAAGACATGGGAAATGGCCAATTCAATAAGCTAAATGAAACACTTGCATCTCAGGCAGTGAGAACACGGTTACAGAATAGTTCTCACTGTCACTGACTACAATAATGGTATACATAGGCACTGAGCTTGCTGAAGGAAGATGTACATTAGCCTTGTAGAATGTATAACTCAGGTGGCAAGAACTCAGATGCACCCAGATCCTAAACATATGTTTGATCATTATATGTAAATTCCATTCTCTGCTGCCATTATTAAAAATACCATTCCCATATTAGGACTGATATACTCACCCTGCTGACAGGCTTTGGGATACTTGATATAAGATACAGATTTTGTACACAAGGACCAGACAGTTATCCGCAGCTGTTGGAGAGAACAAGACAAGATAGTATTTGTTTATCTTTGCAGCTGAAAAAAAAAAACAGTTGTTAACATACAAGAACATTGTGAGACTCCCTCTATTGTGATATTTGATTGTCTTTTATCCACAAGCATCTTTTCATAACACGTTTATATAAATCTTCTATTAAGTTGTCTAACAATCCATCAAGTTAAAAGCATCCACAGAACTAGTACTTTTGCTGTCCTGTTTTATTTCTTGGTTGCATTGTTTTCAGGTGTAATGTATTGCAGCCATTACAAAAAAAATAAATTCCACTATAATGCAGTATACAGTTATCTCACATAACTGCAGACCCACTTCTGAACTTTTAAAAGCAAGGAATTCCACGAGGAAACAAAAGCAAACAGTCCTTCCGTGTTAGATGTAGATGTGTAAGAGTTTACATTGAGAAGGTAGCCTTGCCTTGCAAGAAGTCCTAATACCAAACCTGGTCAAAATTTTGGCAGCAGAAGCCTACTATGTACATTAATAAATTATAAGAATTTAAAATGCAAGTAAACATAAAAGATAAAACAGATCACCAATTCTGCACTGTCTATGTTCAATTCAGTTGCATAGTCCCAAATTTCCCCACATAATTGGAGATCAGCATAGGTCTGATGCAATATCTAGACCTAAGGAATGGAGTTAAGTGCTATACATCAACTATGTTGTCTTTGTTTTCCCTTAGTTCTACGAGTTTAATGAAAAGCCTTAAAATTACTCCACAAAACATTAGTATGGGATCCTAAGTACAGCTAAGATCTGTAAGCACTCACTTCCCATAATTAAAAAAAAATATTAGTGACACATAGCTCAAGTGTTGCAAAGCATACAAGATGCAGAACATTAACACTACTTCAATAAAAGTAATATTAGATGTGGATAATAGGAAAAGAATAACTTCTCACTCTGTCTTATAGGTCACTTTCACCTACATCAGACGTGGCCAATTATTTTGGGTGGAGGGCCACTTACCAAGTTTTGGGAAGTTGTCAAGAGCCCATGGGTAGCCCCGCCCCTTGACAGTTGCCCTGCCCCTGGTTGCCATATTGGGATCCAAAGTCCAACATCCTAGCCCCTGACCTTTGCCATTGGAAGTCCCTCCCCTTGCCCTGGAAGTACTCCTTTTGGGAGGAAAGGTGCTATGATCTGGAAACTGAAAAAGAAATATATATGTATATACCTACCCACCCACAAAAATACACACACACACAGAACATCTACTATAACCTATTTTATTTAAAAATATTTTTCTACTGATTTGTGTGTTTACAAAAAGCATATCTAAAGGTAGCTGCATAGTAACTTAAAATACAGTTCTACTGTGTGTTTTGTGTGGGCAGCAAGGGGTATAAGTGGTGGTGTGGTGGGGCATGGGTATGGTGAGCTGGGTGTGGGCTGAGAGCGCGCCAGGGCTAGGCTGCCAGCTCCATAGCATGCAGCTATAACACACTGCATGTGAGCCTCACATGATGCAGCCAGGCAAACCCCATGCCCAGGCTGTTTCTACAACTCCACCCTGTGCCTCTGCCAGTCACAGGGCACTTGCACAGGCTCTGTGTTTCCGCCCACCACTACCTTTCCCTGCATTCCCTCCTGCAGGCTTGCCCACTGCTCCTTGCGACCCCCACTAGGGCCCACTGCCTGCCGCAGCCCTGATGCGACTCCACCGCCTGGCTCAACCCTGCTACTCACCATGGCTCTGCCATCTGCTGGAGCCCCCCCATGGCTATGCTACCCACTGGGGTCCACTGCACCTGTGCTGCCACCACCCTCTGGGGCTCTGTTGCCCGCCGGGTCCTGTTGGGGCCCAGCTGCAGCTCTGCCACCTCCTGGGGCCCGCTGCCTCTCCATTGCCCACTGGGGCCCAGCTGCAGTTCTGCTGCCTGTCGAGGCCTGATGTGCCACCTGCAGGGGCCTGCCATGGCCCCACTGCCCACTGGGGCTCCGCCACCTACCAGGTCCCGCTGCAGCTCTGCCACCCACAGGGCCTGGCTATGGCTCTGCCACCTGCTACTGCTCGGCCACCCACCGCAACCCCACCAACTGTCGGAGCCTGCAACGGACAGTTGCCCTTCCATGGCTCCGCTGCCTCCTGGGGCCCAACACAGTCCTGCCACCCGCTGGGGCCCGGCCACAGCTCTGCCACCTGTCAGGGCCTGCTGTACTGCCTGCCATGGCCCCACTGCCCACTAGGGACCACCGTGTCTCCACTGCCCGCTAGGGCTCCACTGCCTGCTGTGCACCATGTGGGTCCCACCGCTCCCCGCAACTGCCACGTCCCGCACTGCTCCCCACAGCCCCCCCTCCCACCGCACTGCTCCCTGAAGCCCCCTCCACTCCCCACAACCACCGCTCTTATCTCATTTTCCACTCAGAGGGAGGGAGGGAGGGGGAACAGCTCCAGGGGCAGGGGCCGCAGAGGCTTCTGGTTGGGGGCTGAGGGCAGGAAGCGGGTGGGGGGCTGGGTGGAGCCAGGCTAGCCTTCTTGCTCAGCCACAAGCTCCCGCTGGGTCCTGCTGCTGCTGGTCGCCTGTCATCTTTGATAGGCGGCCACAGGCAGACAAATTAATTTTCTAAAATTTTTAAAGGCTCCGCAGGCCAGATAGAACAGGCTGGCGGGCCAGATCCAGGCCGCAAGCCATATTTTGCCCACCCCTGACCTACATAAACAATTTCTAAGTCTCAAACAATGTGAAATAAATAGTCAAGAAAGAACAGAGAAGTTTTTGCATTTAAGTCTTTAATGAAATTCAAGAGAATAAGAAACAGTGTCAGTTCAAGACTTAGTGACTACATGACTAGTTAATAAGTCTACACTGTACTTTTCAGTTTTTGAAAAAATCAAGGCCCATGCTCATTAATTGGCATCTCTCCCCCAACTCTTCAACCCATGCCAAAAAACACTATGTTTCATGATTATCCAAGAAGCTCAATTTACAGAAGTACCAACAGAAAACAAACTATACAAAATAAGCTATTTCCATGGTGAGTGAGGTATTTTTGGAGACTTGTGCATCTGCAGAATGCAGGAACTGCAGAGGAGGCAGTCAGCTGCAAAGCAGACCTCTCCACAGCACTTCAAGGTCACAGTCTGCATTATGGAAGCTCCACGTTACCATCTACAGATTATTCAATTAAAAACAAATACTTACTCCCCCATAGCAACAGCAGCAACACAAAACACATGCGTCTTCATCAATATGACAAGTGAGCCTTGCATTTATATTTGAAGAGGAAAACCAAATTGAAAAAA
>JAGPOW010002149.1:4163850-4179266 GCA_030014935.1 Caiman crocodilus | reverse complement strand
TTGTGAGCAGCCTAAGCTCTGTGGCAGGCCAGCAGGGCCTGCCCGGAGCCCAGGCTGAGTATGGCATCAAACTGGGAGGCTGCAAGTGACTGCACCAAGGTGCACAGAACGCTATCCTGGCTCACTGCCGGTGGCAGGCAAACACGTATCTTAAGGCAGACAGCGGGGAAGGGGCCAGGGCTGCACCATCACAACAAGGATTGAGCCCCTCACAGCTTCCCTGCTGTCCACTCCTGACACTGCCATCCATCCCAGACAATATCTTGCAAATTGAGGTTGCGGGTGTTTTTGCCACTCTGCCTGAAAACATTGCCGACCCCTGGTGCACACCAACCACTGCCACCTGAGTTAGGAAGCTTCTACCATGGTTAGCATGTTTTTGCTTGTCCCTGCCAGGCTTTCTTAAAACTTCCCTGAAATAGCCTTCTCCAACCTGGTCAGGCATAGTTTTCGTTTATGTTTCTAGAGCAACTTTGCAGACTTTTCTTATTTCACTAAAATGAATTTTCCAGCCACAAAGTCAGATCCTGCACTTAACTTCTCAGACACTAACACCTGCTGCATGTGGCAAAGTGCTGACTCAAGTGCTGGCCCACCTGTACTTTTACTAAATCCTAGTAAGTGGTACTTCTACACAGAAGAATCCAGGGAGTCCCAAAGCAAAAGATTATTAGTTTTAATTCACCAACCTCCTCCATGGTTAACATCATGAGAAGCTTCACGTAAAGAATAATGTCAAAGACTGCTTGCAAGAGAGGTCTAAAGCAGCAGCTTAAAAGTTGAACTAGGGAAAGAGCATAGTCAGTTACTCCTTTGCTCTCCACCCCTCTATCTAACCTTGTTTGAAGCAAGGAAAATGAAGAGTTAGTACAGGAAGTAATGGTAGAAGCATGTTTATTAAGGGTGCACCAATAAAGATTTTTTGGGCAGATAATGATGGCCTTATTAACCAGCCATATTGGCCAATACCAATCCGATTTCCGATATGAAGCCCGGCAGCTTGGAGAGCAGAGTCCACCTAGTAAGTGTGGGGTGGGGAAGGGGCATGTGGGGCACAGATTGAGGCCCCCATGGTAAGAGGAGGAGTGGAGCTGGGGCAGGGGCAGACACAGACACTGCACAGCTGGGACAGGGCAGAGAACAGAGCCATGGCTTGTCTGAAGTAGTGTGGGGTAGGGGAGAGGAGCGGCTCCTGCCACTACACTCCCCGGGGGAGATATGGGGGGGGTACATGGCCACCCAGATCTATGCATGGAGCGAGGCTGGGCTATCCGCTGCACACTCAGGGTCAGAGGCTATGCCAGCCTCTTCCTAGTGGGGTGGGGCTGGGCCCAGGCTATCATATCACAGAATCATAGAAGTCAGGTCAGAAGGGACCTTGTACAGCTTCGAGTCCAACCCCTGCCTAGGCAGGAGGAAAACTGGGCTCAAATGGCCCCAGCCAGGTAGGCATCAAGCCTCTTCTTAAAGACTTCCAGAGTAGGAGCCAGCATCACTTCCCTTGGAAGTTGGTTCCAGATCCTAGCCACCCTAACTGTGAAGTAGTTCTTACAGATGTCTAATCTAAACCTACTCTCCAACAACTTGCGGCCATTATAACTTGTTATACTGGGGGGCGCTAGGGAAAACAAGATTTCTCCCAAACCCTTCTGGTCCCCTCCTAGTGAGTTTATAGACAGTTACCAGGTCCCCCCCTCTGATGAGTATGACCACACGATGGTAGCTGACTTGAGAGAGCTGATGAAAGAAATAGGCCTTCCAGTGAGAAAGGAGAAAATGGTCAGGGCAGAGTGGGCAGCACTGGGAAGGGGGCTATAGGGCAGGCTACATCCACCCCAAGTTCACCATAGTCCCCCCACATAGCCGCTCCCTTCCCAGCACCACCACCCGCCCCAAGTGCAGCCAGACCCAGCCCCCCCACTGGGAAGAGGCTTGCACAGCCCCTGGCCCCAAGCGCACAGCCCACCCTTACCCCATACACAGATCCAGGGAGCACACGCCCCCCCCCCCATGCCTTCCCTGGGGGTGCGTACAGCAGCAGGAGCTGCTCCCTCATCCCCACCCACTAGATGAGCCATGGCTCCATCCTGTGTCCTGCCCTGGCTGTGCAACACCTGCCCCAGCCCTACTTCCTCCCTCACCACAGGGTTCTCGATCTGCTCCCACTCTTTCCCCCACCACAGACTTACCAGCCGGATGCTGCTCTCTAAGCTGCTGGGATGTATTCTTGGCTGCGTGCATGCTGCAGTTGCATGCATGCACACAGCATTTATCGGTGTCATTAACGACCACATCAGTCAAAAAAAAAAAAAAAAGCCAAATGCTGATAATGTCAATTTTCCTTTTATTGGTGCCAATTGGTGCCAATATGGGTTGATGCATCAGTGCATCTCTATCTCTAGCATTTTTATCACCCTCCTATTTAACTTCTTATAAAGTAATAATCAAGTATTTGTTGTACTAATTCAGGACTTAATAATATAGTAACTAAACACTTATTTGAGGAATCCATCAGATAGACCTTTAATAATCAAGTTTTATATCACTACAACTGCTGACTTCCGGACACACAAAAATATATACCATTATTAGGCTGTTCCTAATACAAGATTTACTTTAAAAATACCAACACAATGCCTACTCACATTCTTCTATAGCAACTGAAATAGTGATATAGTGCTTGCTCCTATTAATTGCAGTGTTAACTGTACTTGCTGCTGCTCCTCCCTTAATCAAATCCCACAGCACATATTCACACACATTCTATGCCACTTAATGCAAGCTTAGCAGCTGCAAACTCTGAATGCTAAAGTTCTGGGTTACAGTTTTTCAGGAGACAGGCATTCAAGCTAACAGTTTTATTACCAACTTAGCTTCTTGGTCAACGTGCCTGTTGGCTCCACAAATACTCTGCACCTAAGGCACTTCTACACTGCCCCGTGTGGGCAGTCTGGACCCTTCAGTAGAGGGCAAACACCTGTTGCTTGTATAAAGCCCAAGTAAATGGGACCAGGGAACTTCCCAAGGACAGAAAATAGCAAGATTGTAGAGTCATTCTAACCTCTGCTCTGCTTTAGCTTTCATTCCACCCCATTCAAGAAAAGACCAGCAAATCTACATTGGAAGGAATCCTGTTGCCCAGTGTCTGTATTGTGTAGAAGATAAAGCAAATGAAACCTCACACGTTTCCAAAGCACCTCAAGTGCACTAGGCACAGGTCTTTTTATCATCATGAAAAACTGTCCCCTCATCTAGCAGTTGATTTCTGTGAGAACCTGGGGAAATTTTTCATGATTGATTTAACTGAATTAAACATTTTTATTTTGCTGTTATAGAACAGGTACCCTACAAAGACACAGTGAACGCATTTTCACATTTTAAAATGCCTACATGCATTTGCACATACATTTCCTCTCCATACAGTTTTTTTACTTGCAATGATTAAATAAAATGGGCTTTTAGCATCCCACAGCACCTGAGGAATCCAGGAACTCTCCCATACTAAGTAGTAGCATCTCTTGTCTAATCTCACTTATAGGCATTTGTTTAGGAGTTAGGAGACCCACTTCAAATCTCTGCCACTCATTCCATGTGATCCTTTGATCAAGTAACATACGCAGAAATTCTCCAAACTAGTTTTCCAAACCTAACATTTTCAATTTCTAAAAAAAAAAAACAAAAACCAACCCCACCCAAAACCCCACAGACCACTTGCATACCTACCATTAGATTCTCTCATTTGGAAATACTGCTATTATTTGCGACTCAGTTCAGCTACCCCATCTGTGTGACAGAAACTTTTCCAAAACTGTAAAAAGTACTTTAATAACACCTATGGATGAAGTGTAAGGTACGATTATCTTTGCCTATATTTGTCAATATGTGATTAATCTTACTGTGGAAAAAGGGAACCTTTCACATTCACATCTGTAGAGGCCACATTAAAATCGACAATGAGCAGTACAGGTGAAAGGGGAAGAGTATTGTAAGGCATGTGTGCAAAATAAAAGCACAATATGCCTTGAAATACTTAATAAATTCAAGGAAGCAAAAAAAACACAGACCATTTTTGCAACAGGAAAACACAACTTGTGGCCAAATTGATGAGTAAAGAAATGCCTGAACTCATCTATCTGAGGGGTTCTCTCTTCCCCCCCCCCCCCAGCATAGGTTCCTGGATTAAGTAGAATTGTCAAACTCACATCCTGATGATAACAGAGTCTGGGAAATTTTCAGCTGTTGTTTTGCAGTGGAAAAACAAACCAGAAGCAGAAGCATTTTTAAAATAGCCTAAAAACAGCTGAGAAATAAAAAGTATTTAGATGGTAACGTGATAAACAGTCTCCAGTGCTGGGTTGGAGATTGTGCCCCAACTTTGACATCTACAGGCAGGTGTGAGACTGGTGATTTTCACTACACAAAACACACTTTTAAACAACCTTGCATCTCAAGTGACTGTCAACTTTGTCCCAGACTTGACTGGGTCACAAGGCCTCCTTACATAGCTGTGTCTGTCAGCGCAGGATTTCAGAGGATTATTTAGGGCGCATTCCTCGACAGAAAGTATTTTTCAAACCAATATAGCCATTTACAGTTACTAAGGATTAGCTTCAATATGTACGTGAGTACACTTCCAAAAAACCACCACTACCAATATGTTTCAGAACAGGTTCACTACTAGATTAACCACCCAAACTCAGCTAAAAAAGCTGGCTTATGCTAGACTAGCAAATATGGGAGTCATGAGAAAAGAAAGGCTTAAAACTTTTATTTCTTAGTAACTGGTGAAGTAAATTACCTAAACCAAATTTTAAAAAGGGGAAAAAAAGGAGTTATCAGAAATAAAATCAGGGGAAATCTGAGTATCATACAGTATCGTACATGAAAGATTTGGATTCAACAGAAGCTAATCATGAATTTACCAGCACCATCATTCCTTTTTGTATTCTAGCTGAGTTCTTACTTAGACACACAGGCTAGGGACAGAAATTACACAAACTGGTATAAATGATCGGAAACCAGTTAAAATCTGTAACGCAACAGAAGTTCAGTGCAAATACACCACTTTCAAATGGCTGAAACTGATTTAAAATAAACCTGGATGGATGTAGTACCAGATTTAACTGATTTGGGTTAAATTAGTTTATTGAACTTCTGTCTCAGATCCCCTCCAGATTCAAGACAACTTACCTCAGGGTGCTTTGCACCTTCCCCACAAACCCATCTCACAGGGCTAGCCCTGGCCCAACCAGGAGTGGGCAAAATGCAGGCCGGGGGCCGGATGCGACCCACCAGGCCATTCTATCCAGCCAACGGGGCCCCTAAAAAATTTAGAAAATTAATATTTATCTGCTCCTGTCATGCAGCCCTCGATGGCTTGACAAAACCCAGTAAGTGGCCCTCTGCTCAAAATAATTGCCCACCCATGGCCCAGCCTGTATGCTCCAGCCAAACAGAGAGGTATACTCCAGTGCCCCCCACCACAGCTTCTGGCTTGAAGTACTGTAGACATGTGGCAGTATTTCCAGAATCAAGTGAATATCTGTTTGTTTGCTTATCTGTTCAATCTACACAGTTTACACTAACCTGTGAAGATTGAATCAATTCACCCTCAAGCTTTTTGACTGTCTGTACTTTGCCCTACATACCATGTAACATTCAGACAAGATGCAAAATGCCTGGCACGGTATATTCCATTAGAGAAACTAATACTATGGAGGCTTGTGCTAACCTGATTGCTATACTGGAAGTGACATTATTCAGGTTAACTGCAGAGTTGCAATGTATACTAAGAGTGGGATTACAGCAAGAGCATGCCCCTCGATACCAGGCTATAGCATCGGCACAGTAATAGACACAATCTTTACAGTACAGGCTTTCTGTTCTGAATTCTTCCCCACGTAGAAATTGTCTTCTCACTCTATAAGTCTAAAACCATTCCCAATTCAGAGTTATAGCTGTTTACTCTACTAACTAAAATAAGCATGTTACTTTTTGTCCCTGGTTCAAAATGAAGAGCAAATAGAGCTATGGGACAGTGAGCAATCTACGTTTGATGTCATAGGTCAAAATTATAATTTCTCTTTAAACCAGAAAGAAAGCCAACCTAGATCCTGATTCTAGGATGAGTTTGGAGAGTTGGCAGTTAGAAAAAAGAAGTATTACCCTTTAAATTAAGACAATTTAATCTCAAATAACTACATGTTAATGGGGCACTTTTCAGAACACAAATCACAGTGAGGCTATTAGTTCCAACAACAACTTTTCATCAACTCATTATTCTGAGGAGAACAGAAAAATCAAAATGATTTTTTTTACATTAAGCAGTCCTTTTGACAAATATGCATGATACTAAGGCAAAGTGTTAGCAAAACAAAGTGACTTTGGGGTACATTCAGCTGACATCACTTAAAATTGTAGCAGGTCCCAAAGGTAGCTCGTACCTTTTTTTTGTATCATAATATGCAGCTCATCAACTTATCCAGCAGCAGGGAAAAGCATCCTACCAAACCATACACAGCAAGATCCTTGTAAAGATGCCAGTCAGAGGACAAATTCCACACATGTGAAGAGGGAAATTCAGATCTTGTGGTGTTAATTTATTTATACTATGACTGTATGTTTTTCATGTTGTTTACAGGAGAATGGCTTTCAGCCAGAATCCTTAATAATCATAACAACAAAACAGCTCACAGTGCTTGTGGTAAAATTTCTGCCCTTACCCATTACTTTGCCAGGTGGTGTTGCTGCCTTTCAAAGCCAGTCCAGACAAAGTAGTAAATTGTCTTCTTGCCCCTCCTTCTCATCTATTAGATGCATCATTCAAACTTTATTCAGATTCATGCTAAGTGTTAATTCTCACAAACAAATTTGTGAGAGTTTAAAAAAATTTAAAAAAAACCCAAAGAAGTCAAAACACACAAAAGTCAAATATCCTTTATTTAAAATGCAGTATTTGGGTAAAATTGAACCCCCGCCAAAAAACCCAAAACAAAAAACAAAAACCCAAACCAAAACCCAGGACAACTGGGGAGTGCAGTAAAAGCCACACACAGCTGAACATAAATACAGACCGTGCACCAATAAAGATTTATGGACCGATGGCCAACTATTAACAAGCCATATCAGCCAATACCGATCCAAATGCTGATATGCAAGCCCAGCAGCTTGGAGAGCAACATCAGGCTGGTAAGTTGGGAGAGGGAGAAGGAAGGGACGTGGGGGGTGCAAATCAAAGTTCCCGCAGTGAGGGAGGGAGGAGTTGGGCTGCGCCTGCTGCAGGGGCAGGTGCTGCCCAGCCGGGCAGCGGATGGAACGTCAAGCAATTCAACTAGATGGGGGGGAGAGGGGGGCAGCTCCCTCCACTGCGTGCACACCCAGGGGAGACATTGTGGGCATGTGCCCCCCAGATCCATGCATGGGGCTAGGGTGGACAGCTGCTGCAGGCTGGAATCTTTCCAGTGGAGGTGTTGGGTTGGGGCTATACTTGGGGCAGGCAGCAGCATTAGGAGGGGGACCTATGGCCACCCCAAAATTCACCATAGCCCCCCTTCCAGCATCACCAGTGCCCACCCCGAGCGCAGCTGCAGCCCAACCTCCCAATAGGAAGAGCCTTGCAGTACCCCAAGCCCACAGCAGCAGCCTGCCCTCACCCCATGCACAGATCCAGGAGGCACACGCCCCCATGTCTCTCCTGGGAATGTGTACAGCAATGAGAGCCACCTCCCCACCCCACATCCCCTGGATAAGCAGCTCACGACTCCATCCCCCACCCTGCGCCAGCTGGGCAGCAGCTGCCTTAGCCCCACTCCCTCCCTCACCATGGGGGCCTCAATCTGCTCTTCCACCCCCCAACACCTTCCCCCACACCAATTGTCCAGCTGGACGCTGCTCTCTAAGTTGCCGGGCTACACTCCTGGCCGCGTGCATGCTGTGGCTGTGCACATGGCATTTATCAGTGGCATTATTGGCCACATCAGCCAAAGAAACCCGATTGCCGATAATGTCAATTTTACTTTTATTGGTGCCGATATGGTGTGGACTAACGTATCGGTGCACCTCTAAATGTGTATATAAAAGTGTTTTTGTAGAACGTGAAACCTGTATTCCTTGAGTTCTTATTAATATTTTACAGTTAAATGTATCTGTTACCTCATATATATATACCCCATTCACAGATGTATATTGTAAATTTAATATCATTTGTCTAATATACAAATGGTCCTTGTTTTCAAGCCCTGTAATCAAGAGTGATAAATTACACAAATTAAAACCCTTGTTAACATGCTCCTTACATATTCAAAATAATATGTCAACATTTTATTAGGGATGCACTGAAAAAGATTTTTATTCTGACACCGTTGGCTGATTCTTAAACAACCATATCAGCCGATACTGATCCAATAGCCAATATGCAGCCCAGCAGTGTGGGGTACAGCTCAGTGCCATTAAGTCTGTGGGGAGCAAGGGGAATGAAAGGGGTATGGTGGGGAGGTGGGGGCAGATCAAGGCCCCCACAGAGGAAGGAAGTGGGGCAGGGGCAGGCCCTGCCCAACCAGGATGATAAATGCGACCCTGCTGGAAGCACAGTAGAGCCAAAGTTGGCTTGTACTGGGGGACGCAGGGAGTGGGGACAGCTCCCCACTGCCGCGTGCCCCCCCCAGGGAGGCATGGGGGTGGCATATGCCCCCCTGGATTTGTGCATGGAACAAGGGTGGGCTGCCCAGTAAGGGCTTGGGTCTGCGCCAGTCTATTCCCAGCAGCAGGGCTGGGGCTGCATTCAGGGCAAGCTGCGGCAGCGCTGGGAGAGGTGGCTATGGGATCGGCGGCTATGGGATCGGCTACAGCCACCCTAAAATTCTCCATAGTCATCCCTTCCAGTGCCTCCCCAAGGCCCGCCCTTGCCCTAAGCACAAGTCTGGGGTGGGGCACATCCCCCCATGCCTCCCCTGGGGGTGCACACAGCAATGGGGAGTCATCCCCTGCCCTCCCAGCCCTCAATGAGCTGCCTACAGCTCTGGTCCGCTCCTGGCAAGGTCACATTCACTGCCTTGGCTGGGAAGCACCTGCCTTTGCCTGCCTCCCTCCCTCCCTTACCATGTGGGCTTCAATTTGTCCCCCACTCCTTCCCTCAAACCTCTTTTCCCCTACAGACTTACCATCAGGCAGCTGCTCTCCTCACTGCCGGACTGCATTCCTGACTGCATACATGCTGTGGCTGTGCACATGTATGCGGCATTTATTGGTGACATTATCAGCTACATTGGCCAAAAAAAAAAAAAAAAAAAAAAAGCAAGCTGATTTCTGATGTTAATTTTCCTTTTATCAGTGCCGATCCTATGCGTGACCAATATATTGGTGCACCTCTACAAATTATAATCTTATTTATCTTACTACTTCTTCAGGTCATTCAGAAATGGAACACACATTATTTGTAGCTTATCACGCCAAACCAAGAGCCATTACATACACAGAGGCAGGAGACTGCAAAGAGACAAAAATGGCCAGTTTAGGAAGGGGACAGGGGGGCAAGTGCTAATGCCATCACCTATCTTGGTTGTTTTCAAATATTTTGCTGGCATCGCTGCAATTGTGCCATTTAAATGAGACCAATCAACAGCTCTACAAACATTTACAGGAAGCTCATTCTAAGAGTGATGGGCCACCAAGTAAAATGCACAAAAGTAATTTGTAGGTAATGATGAACAGGAGACCAAAGTTAAACTCTCAACAGCAAATGAGAAATGATTTGTGTCAAATAGCTAGTTATGAATGCTTGAGTCTCCCCTTTACTGTTGCCCATCGGTCGATCCTAGCACAAAAGGATCAAATGAAACATCTGAAGAATAGGACCAAATTAAACAATGACAACACTGCTTAACAGTGAAGAGACACAAAAAGGAAATCTATATAATTTGAAGAGTATGGGCAGTTTTGTGTGTTCATTAATAAGCCTTTGCTACTGCACATTGAGTTTAGTACCTCTGGGCACATTTATTCATGCGGCCGTGCGGGAGTGGATGGCACTGTAATTAAAGCAGCTCCAAGAGCCACTCTAATTAAAGGATTGCCATGTCTCCTGTATCAGTATCCCCAAGCTTAAAAATGGTGGAAGGGGTGCTTGAACTAAAGTTTGTTCGATGAGTTATAGTTCAAGCGCTACCATTATAAGCACAGGGTCACTGATTCATGAGATGCAGGGGACTGCTGGAGTATGGCAATTGCCACATTCCAGCAGACTTAATTAATCAAGTCAATTAACTGAGTCAATTTCATTTTCTCACAGATTAATTGAGCCCATTCCAACCCAACGGAATTCCAGCCTCTCCAGTCATGTACAGGCAGCCTCTAATATGAGGTACTAGATAAAGGCACAGTAGCTGCGCTAACGTGCAATAGCAAAGGTGAACCTTTTTGTGGCGCTTATTGTGCAGTAGACTGATTCTATTGTGCATTAGCACGGTTCTTGCTGTGATGTGCTAATGCGCAGTAGAACAGTCCACTGCACATTAAGGCATCTCCTGCAGATGTGCCCTATGCAAACAGAAAATTGTAGTCAAATTGCTTTTTTTTTTTAAACTGACTATACCTTAGTAACTACTACCAAACTAATTACAATGCATCACTTGCAGTTAGAAGCCCACCTATAGCATTTTATGTTATTGCATAACAAGCTTAAACTAGAATTTTTTAAACAGAGCTTAAATGTAGGCTTCAGAAAATATCTGTTAGTCAGTTTAGACCCATCTAGCAACAATTTCCAGTTTGAAATGATGGTAGAAAATTACCACACATTAAGTTAGAAACTGGTTTACCATACATAAGGAAGATAAATATAAGCTTTATAGGCTATATTTAATTCATATAGAGTATAGCACACCTACTATGAAAACAATTTCCTACAACAAATTGCAGATGAGTTGAGTGCCACTAATATAGGTAGCCTAATCACATCCCTTTTCACTTGGTGATAGGTTCAGTAATAGCTCTTCTTTCTCCTATTTCAGAGCTAACTTGTTGACCTGAAGAATTACAAGTATGAACAATAATTAGTTGGTGTTACATGAAAATGTCAGGCTTCCAAAGTTGAGCAGCGTGGGTTGACAGAGAACCTTTGAACCCACCAAATAATCCCTGAACTTGATAATGTACATAATACGGTGATATTAGGTATCCTGACAGTTTCTGTCTCATATGCTACCCAAGACTGTCCCTGTAGACTATAGATTTAGCATACTAGAGAGTAAATACAATACAGACACTGGTGTAACCCAGGCAGCTGTCTGACACAAGTTAATTTAGCAACCTGTTTACAGCTGGAGAGAAAACCTATCCGGACACAGATGCCAACTTGGCAAAGGCTTAATGAAATCCTTTGGGGTCAGAGTGAGTTCTGAGGAGTGGCAACAAATACTCATCCATCCACCCACACACACATGCACGTGCCATTTTGAATTTACTTGCACCATGAAGCTGCAGCCCACGGTCTGGGTTACCCAAACTGCAGCAGCTTTGCCCAACTATTAGGCATGTGTCTTTTTTCATTAACTTGAGGTTGAACACTTGGAAAGTGTTATCCCCATTAAGGACAATGATTACTGGAAAGACTGAATTCACTGTGTATTGGTCCCCAGTCTCCAATAAACATAAAGGAAGCATTGATCTCTGATAAGAAAACTGGGACATCTAGCCATGTAATACCAGAACAGTGCCCTGTGAAACTTAAAAATTCCAAGAAAATGTGTTCTAGCTGTATACAATTTCATTCACAAACACCCTTGGACGTGTTAGCATTTAAGGTTCCTATAACTCCCAATAACCTACACAATGAACTAAATTTCCCTTCACACCCACCATGACATTGATGTTCTGCTCTCCCTACCTACACAGGCTTTCCCACATTGATAACAGGAGCACCACTTGTGTAAAAACAGCAAGATACAAGGTATAAGTGTGCAATGGAGAAGGTCAAATTAAAACTTGTATTCTATCTGTAAAAACTGATGTTTATATCCAGTCATATAAGATGCCCATAATTAGAAAATTTTGTAACCCAAACATACTGTAAGACTGTTTCATTAGGAAGTGAATGTAGTGTTGATGGGCATGGTTCGTGCAACAGCCCTGACACCTGAAGTCTTCTACTAGTTCCCACACAAGAGTCTCAGCAGCCAGGAAAATTCAGTTCTTAGTTCGTGTTCAGTGGGTAACACTACCCATTATCCCTGAACAGAAACCCACTGAAGTTAATAGGAACCCTTTAGCTGATTCTCTAGGCTTTAGACCTTGCTCATAGTGAACCAACTGCACATCACCTTGGTTTGGACTCCAGGCTAGGACCCTTATCCTGGAATCATTTACACACCACTTAATTTAGTCTTAAATAGTTCCAGTGAAGTCAATACCACTATTATGCAAATTATACATGCATGGAAGTATATCTAAGATTAGGGTCTAAAATTCAGGAGCAAATTTTGTAACTATTTGTAATTAAAAGAAATTCAGATGTAAAAATTGTGCCATACAAATTGTTTTCCCTAAGTAACCTGCATTGCATTTGATTAAAACATTATCTAATTCACTTACTTTCACAGAGTTCCCTAGTGTTTGCATTCCTCAACAGGGACAAGAAAAACAAGTTACTTCCACTTTTAGATGCTCAGTTGGAACCATAGGAACATTTCTGTTCATAGATTTTAGAAAAGTGTGGAGGGATTTTTTTTTTAAGCCTAAATCTGAATGTTGGGTCACATTGTGCTACGCTCTTTAAAATGAAAGCTGAAATATATTATCATCAAAATATTATTATTGAAACCGATATAAAGTTCTGTAGGTCACCTTTTTACTAGAGGCAAGAGGAGCAAGCTGTAAATAAACAAATATGGGCCAAACTGGAATTAATCCAAAGAAATCAGAACAATATATAAGCACTTATGAGCAACACTACAGCTTTAAGAACTTCAGGCTATTTTAGGAGCCAGAGGGCAGACAGTAACATCTGACACTATGGGAACAGTCATGACTACACACTTACATGAAACTCTGTGGTATTGAGAATGTGACGACCATCCGGACTCCAGCACGAAGCCACCAATCCTGCTGACCCTTCGTCAATCTTGCAGTGCCAGTCTGGCTGTTCTAAAGACCAGACCTAAGTCAGAGAGAAGATCAGTCAGTGCAGCAAACCCTCTTCTCCTCACTGCAGACCACATTACAGCTGAAAAAGAAAATTCCATCAGCACATACTGCAGAGGTCAGGAAATCTTTGAAAGCCTTTGGCCATGAAGGACTGGCGCTGGATTCCACTACAAAAGTAAGCCACACATCTCTGTGTATTAAGGCAGATCATAAAACAAATTTTTGTCAGGATTGCATTCTAAATGCCCAACATGTCTAAAGATTTTGTTCCCTTTAAGAGAAGTCTGCATGTATTTATTACCTTCTGAAACTGCAAGTTTGAGAGGCTCTCCAGGAACCTTTGGTTTTATAATTTTACTGAGTACTTTTTAAATTTACTTTGATTTCAAAATAAGAACGCTTTTAAAATTTTCAGAGAAGTACTTTGGGCTTTCTTCAGAGCAAGTGCTATTGATCAAAGCATGTTATTTCAGCAAAGACAGTGAACTAATGCCTGGCATTAGAAGTTCTAAATTTAACAGTAAGTTCCAGACAGAAATCACAGGCCCTGCTGTACCTGCCCTTACCTGAACAATCCCTCGTGTGTACATGGCGCATAATATAAAGAGAGAATCAGATGACCATTCCACATATTGGATCTGATCCAGGCAAGTGTAGAGCTGAAGGATTTGGAGGGTGTTCACATCTCGAACTATCAAACGGTACTGCACGCATGAAGCCTGAAAGCAAACAAAAATAACAGCTTAGTTGCTACACAGATACCAGAGTTATTAACAATGCCAAGACTATTGCTGTATCATTCACACACTGCCCTGTTGCTCTAGAGCTCAACTACTTTGGATGCACCAGGATTTATACTTTTGGATTTGAAGGCTTGTTATGAGCCGCATAACTAAGTGACACAAAAGAGGAGTAAAGACAGATCAATCAAATTCATATTAAACACCAAGGTAAAAAGGAAAATATAAAAAGAAATCTGGTTAAAATGGTGCATTTTTAATTAAATAAAACTAACCCAAACATGCATTCACAGCTGAAAACGGTCATTTAAAAACATGTAAAAACTCATTTTTAGGTTAAAAAGAGAGAAACAGTTTAAATTTTGTACTCTTTTTACGTTCAAATTGGAGAGTCAACATAAAAACTAGCTTTAAAAAAATCACTAAACATAGCTTTAGACACTGTATGTGCCCCCATTCTCTCTGCCAATTTTTTCAAGTGAGAAAATTTTATTGTAAAACCACAAAAAAAGGTTTTCGTATACATTTGTCTAAATAAATCTTGCCACAGACTATGGTACGCCAGTGATTCTCAGACAGTGTGCCATGAAACACTGGGTTGTTTTGAGAGCCTTTCAGAGTTGCTTCCGGATGCCATGCAATGTTAGCACTCTTAGGTGTGCAAACATGATCACAAGAGAAACCCAGAAATTCCAAATTGAAATCCACAGTATTAAAAGCATTCTGCCTGAGCTCTTTACAAAAGAAATTACTGTTATCTTGCTGTAGATAAAAATCAAGTGAAAAAGAGCTGACATCTTTGAAGAGATGCCACGAATCTAATGATTGGTGCTTTGACTCTATAAAGGTGCCATGAGTCTAAGATTGAGAACTACTGTAGTACACAATTTTTTTTTTAACCCACAACTCGCCTAAAATTAAACACCTAATTAAACAACTGTATAGTTAGAATCTACCACAGTAGGAACACATTCCTATTCTTTCCATTACTACTTTTAATTTTAATACTTAATTCAACATTTGAGAGTGATTTCTTGGCCCCCATTAATTTACTGGGAAGTTTGACCTTGAAAATTAAATATCTAGGCTGAATGTTGTCTGACGTGATAAAAAAGATGAAGGTTTTTATTCCATTATAAATTACCATAATGCAGAGATTAATCACACAAAAAGACAGAGTTGTACCATTGGGTGTCACTATAATATGTTAGAAGAATTTTGCTTTACACACATTAGAAGAAAAAAAAAAAAAATCGATATCTGATGCCAAGAGAAGGAGTGAGGGACACTGAATTCACTCAAGCTTTAAACACACCATGCACTAAATGGTTCCAGTAATTTTTTGTATTAATTACTTTTCAATTTCTCCCTGCAGTTTTAGGGGGAGAAAAGAAAAAACTTGAAAAGCATGAATCTCTCTCTGAGAAGGACTAGGTAGTATCATGTTTGTGCTCCCCTTCACGCATCTCATTATTACTGTAGCAGTCAGAGGCCACAACTGAGGTCAGAGACCCACTGTGGTAAGTAATATACAGCTCT
>JAGPOW010002149.1:4144489-4163750 GCA_030014935.1 Caiman crocodilus | reverse complement strand
TGAGTTTAGAATTTAACAAGACTGATCAGTGAGGGCTCAAGAGGAAACCCAGATACAGCATGGTGAAGTGACTTGCCCATTGTCACTCAAAATATCAGTAGTGGCTCTGGGAACGCAAGCTGCCCCTCTCTAGGCTCTGCGTGGTGGAGTTTTTAAAAAGAAAACGCACAAAAAAATCCAGACTTTTTGTAAAACCTGTGCACTAAACAAACACCTAAATCTTTCAACAAAGCAGTATAGGAACTTCCCCTGGTAACGACATCCTCATTACACAACCCAATCTAAGTCAGCCACATCCACGAAGAGCAAAAGGAAAAAGTCAGTTATTTCACCCTGCAACAGTTATTTCACTAACAGCTGCAATCCAACTTTTGCAACAAGCACAGGACTACACGCCATGTGGAAGAGGCGTCTTTTCATGCGCCTGTAAAATATTAATAGCTATAGGCACCTATGAACACACATGGGAATGGGGGGGAACAGACCTAAAATCCAAACTTGGTTAAACTCAACGAGCAATTTCTATGCCAGCACCTCCTGAGCCGGCAGGGCAGCACCTGGGCAGCCCCCCAGATCCTTCCGAGGGAACCAGGAGGGAGGCGCAGGCCCACGGCTCGCAGGGGGACAGCGCTGGCCTCTCTCAGGTCTTTGCAAGAGAAAAATCACCCTATGGGTTTTCATTCCCATTTCGACAGCGCAACAAGGAGACTCGCTTCTCTGGGGCCGCCTGAGAGGGCGCGCTGCCCCCGATCGCGGCCACCAGGCAGGGGAGCCGCAAGCAGGTGCATTCCTCCACCCTCTCAGCGGCGGAGAGCTGAGCCGGGGGCAGGGAAACCCCAACCGCCGCCGCCTCGTCTCGGGGAGAACCGTCTCCGCAGCGCGTCGCGCGTGGGCAGCCCCGGCCCCGGCTCTCACCAAGCGCTTCCCGTCGGGGGAGAACTTGCACAGCAGCCCCGAGAGCTTGAAGCCCTCCGAGAAGTTCATGGCGGCAGGACGGCCCCGGGCCCGGCCACGGGGAAGACGGGAGGGGGAAGAGGAGCGGCCTGATTCAAACCCGCCGCCCCCCGCCCCGGGGCTAACCGCCGCCAAAGGCCGGAAGCGGAAGCAGGGAGGCGGGCGCGCCTGAGGCAGCAGCCAATGAGGGCTCCCGGTGCATGCTGGGAACTGTAGTCCGGCGCCTGTCGAGGGGCAGCGCCTCCAGGAGCGGGGGTCCGGCAGGTGCCTGCGGTGCAGGGACTGGTACCCGGGCCCGCAAAGTGACAGTCCGCGCCGGCCCCGGGCTCCTCCGCTGCGGGGGCTGGGAAGGGCCCGAGCACGGACTCCCTCATCCCGCACGCGCCAGTCTCTCCGTACCCCTTCCCCGCCGCCCCAAGGGTCACTACCCCGCGCTCCCCTCACTTCTCGTCGTCTCAATGCCCCGCCTGGCGGGGGCTCTAGGGCTGGACGCGGCCGGGGCGAGGGGCACGTGGGGCTGCGCGGAGCTCCCCTGACCCCCGCCCTACCCTCCTCGCGCCTGGAGGCAGCTGCTTCCCGCCCGCGCGGAGCCGAAAGGCGGCGAACGCCCCCCTCCCCCTGCTCCGCGCCGCACCCAGCCCAGCCCGGCCCAGCCGCTTCCCCGCGCTCGAGCGCGGGCAGCAAGGGGTTAAGGAGGCGCCGCGCTCGGGGCCCCGGGGAGCGCGGGGCGCGGGAGGAGGAGGTGGCAGGGTGCAGCCGGGGGTCCCGGGCCGCCTGGCGCCTTCCCTTCCCTTCCCTTCCCCGCCTGCCACTGGCACCGATGCCATCCTGGGCTGGAGGCGCCTCCTGCTCTCGCCTTCCCGCCCGCACAGACGGCACAGCGGCCAGGTAGGGCAGCTCCGCCCGTGCCCGCTGGAGGCTCCTGGCAGGGGCCAGGCAGGGCAGCCGGAGGGATGCAGGGGCTCGGACGCCCCGGTGCCCGGTCAGGCTGGGCTGCGAGAGGCATCCGGCGGGGGCTCTGGTCTCCTCTTCGCTTGGGGAGGGGGCTGTTAGTCCTGCCTGGCAGGGAGCGCTTGGATCGCTGTCCCCAGCAGCGGGTCCTCCTCCTGTATTCAAAGTCTTTTAGACCGGGCAAAACTGATGACCTGGGAGAGGAAACTTTCTAGGGTGGGAAGAGCTGGGGCAATGCTTCAAACCTCTCTCCTCCTGCTTGGTCAAACTACCCTGGCCTCCTTTTCTGCCACCTTCATCTCTCTGCCTTGCTAAAGTCTGAAAAGGTATTTCCAAGGCAGATTAATTTTAGTGTTTGCTTTTCAGCTCAAACTTTGTTTGGCCAGGCCAGCCCAGAAAATACAGAGATTTTTCTCTCCCCAGAACAGTGCCCTTATTCTACACAAGGAACCAGGGAAGAGGTACTATGTCCTGGCCAAGTACGCTGTAGCCTCGAAGAAAAAAAAAGACTAATCAATGATGGTGAGGGCAAGTGCCTGAGGTTGAGTTGCCTCTGGGTTAGGGCTTTCTAGTTTTTCTTTCAGTCTAGATGTCAATCAGGTTCTGGAACGATGACCTAAATGACAGAAGTGAGATGTGTACAACAACGCTCTGAGACTGTGGTTTGCAACTTGGTGCTTGGGGTGTTGGTGACTGAAATCAAAAACGATGGGCCTGATTCACACTCCGTAGCTAATTAGGACCGGCTTCAGTAAAGTGAGGATAAGAGTGGAAAGCTACAGTAAGGTAGAAAAGGTCTGACTGTAATCACATTGTGCCTAGGGTTGTTGCTGCTTTTGCCCTCCTTTTCTTGGAAGTACAAGGAGGGGTAGAAGGGAGGCGTCCACCCCATGACTTCCCCCAGATTTGGTTTGGCATCTTCCCAAGACAGTCAAAGGGATGATGTTGTGGGGATCTGTTACTGGGTTGAGGGATGAGAATTTACTATCCATTTCATAGGCTGTAAACATATATTAATGTTGCAAGTTTTTTTAAATGCAGTTTGCAAATTTTTAAATAAAGGGTATATTGGAAGTAAAGAACAAAATCACTGCGCCATGAAATGAGAAACTAATCCTCCTTTACCCAAAAGATGTTCTACTTACTGACTTGTGCGGCGGGGAGACCACACTCTGCTCTTACTCAGGCATAACTCTGGAGTGACCTTATCAGTGCAGGTGCTCAGATGGCCAGCACCACAGCAGTATCTGGATTTGGCATTTTTCCCTATTAGTCAAATAGGAAAAAGCCAACAGAGCGACAAAAATTGAGTTAATCTGAAATAACAAGAGTGAATGAGAGCAAAATTGGGTGCATGTTTGGCTTTTTCATGAAGCTTCTTCTGCCTTACATTGATAAAACAAAGAGCAGAATTTGGCCCATGTACTTCATTGGGATTACTGAAGCTTTACACCATTTTAACTTAGAAGAATATGTCTCTCTGTGCTAGATCTGGTCTCTCTAATCCTGAGAGAGCATGTTAGTGACCCTGCAGGAGTGAGCTGAACTCTGTTACTATGGTGGTTACCATGGATGCTAGTATAACCAGCTAGGAAGATTACACAGGTGGGGAAGCCAAGCTACAAAATTTAATGGAACATTTTTAAAAAGAGGACTCTTCTCTTGAGAATTATCCAAGCACAGGAGTATACAAATGGCTTGAGAATGCTCAGTAGACTTCACAATTTATTTTGCAATGCAGTGTACCATAAGCAGTCACATCACTTGGGAAAACAGCCCTGCCTCTTCCTAACTTTGAAATTTTACCTAAGTACTTTTGATTCATTCGAAGAGGGAACAGAGGGGTGGATATTTTTCCTTATCACAAATCCTGTCTATAAGAACAAAAAGTGAATTGAGAAGGTATTGTTCTACTATCTATTTGTATAAATTACTTCAATGGAGAAGTGTTTTTAAATACATTTAATCAGAAGTATTTTAACGAATTTTAAAAAGATCACCTACCAGAGCAATATGATGTGTACAGTTTTGTTCTGGTTTTTTGTTTGTTTGTTTTGGGGAGGTGATTGACCACAAGATGAACATGAGCCTTCAGTGTGATGCTGCGGCTAGTAAAGCAAGTAAAATGCTTGCTTGCATCCATTGATGCTTCTCAAGCAAATCCCGGGACGTCATTCTCCCGTTGTACTCAGCCTTGGTGAGGCCACAGCTGGAGTACTGTGTCCAGTTTTGGGCTCCACAATTCAAAAAGGGTGTGGAGAATCTTGAGAGGATGCAGAGGAGAGCCACGCACATGATCAGAGGTCAGGAAAACAAACCTTATGATGAGAGGCTGAGAGCCATGGGACTCTTCAGCCTGGAAAAGCGGAGGCTCAGGGGTGATCTGATGGCCACCTATAAGTTTATCAAGGGTGTTCACCAGGATCTGGGGGAACATCTGCTCATCAGAGCATCCCAAGTGATGACAAGATCGAACGGTCAAAAACTCCGCTGCGATCGATTCAGGCTGGACATAAGAGAGAATTCTTTCACTGTCCAAGCCCCCAAGGTTTGGAATAGACTGCTGCCGGAGGTGGTTCAAGCACCCACTTCGAATGCCTTCAAGACACATTTGGATGCTTATCTTGCGGGGGTCCTATGATCCCTGTTGACTTCCTGCCCTTGGGGCAGGGAGATGGACTCAATGATCCCCACCCCCTTCCAGCCCAAATGTCTATGAAATCCATGAAATTTTACTTCTGTAGGTTTTCCATGCTTAGAAGCATCAAAGATGCTCTTGTTCCTCATTCTGGAGGAGATATGGAAGGGAGGTACTATAATGCAAGTCCTTTATCTTGTAGATTTTGTACCTCAAAGCAGTTCTTGAATGGGTTTCTAAAAAGAACCAGATCAGTCCAAAATGAAAGCTACCACTTCAGTGGAGCAGAACCAATGCACAGTGTCGAGAACCACTTCCATGCTTCATAATTGGCAAATAACTCCTGCCTGGATGGAACATTTGGCGCTTTTCTCATTCCTAGCACTTGGAGCACGAGTTCTGGATTTTCTCTCCAGTCCTAATATTGGGTCAGTCAAACTTCCCTGTCTGTTCATTTTCCCTTGGAGAATGGATATAATGGATTCTTGTTGAGTCTTCATTAATCTTTGTTAAATGCTTTGAGATCCTCAGATAAAAAGTGTTATAGAAAGGCCAGTTTTTGATAACTAAAGCCCTCATTAGGGGGGACATCATGTTTGGGCACAAATTATAAGTGTATTGTTACTAACAAGATCACCGTCACTTTAGAACATGACCTGTGCACTGATTCCACAAAATGGTTAATGATTGAGGAGTTTCCCCGCCTGGTCTGGTGTGTTTTCCCTCTCTGAAATCCTGTCATACTGCCAGTATCAAAGAACAACATGCTTCCTGCCAAGTGCCACCTGGAGATTCAATTCACTTTATTGCCTTTGCCAGCTGTGGGGTGTTTAATTGCCCATCTGCTGGTACTCTCTGCAGTAAGACTCCCTGGGGAGCCCCTCTCTGGGGGAACTTCTCTGTGTAATTGGACAGATGTTCTTTCATTTAGGGCTTCAGCCAGTGTTTCAGTCACCTGTGAGCCTGGTTCAGCAAAGCGCCGCACTACCTCAGCCTCTCAAAACCAAATTTCACTTAGGCCTAGTCTATGCAAGATTTTTCTTTTGGTAGAAGTGTTTTGGTTTGTGATGATACTTTACTGGTGCAGTCATATGGCACAACTTAAAATGTACAAGTGGTAAGGCAGCATAAAGTACCTTCTATCAGTACAGGAGGTTTTATCTTCCTCCTTGTATGGATATACTTATACTGAGATATTTTTTTAAAATAAACTTTTCAGTTCAGATTTTGAATTTAGCAATACACAGACCCATAAATGCATATAAGCAACAGAAAGTTCAGAGTTTCATTTAAATGAATTAGAATCTGCAGAGCTAGGCATTTCTAAAGGTATTTAGACATCTAAAGGCGCAAAGAGACAACTATTGGGATTTTCAAAACTCCCTAATATAGCAAAGTACCTTTAAAATCTTGGCCCTAAGCAACCTGCCTAGGATCATGTAGATAGTCTGTGGCAGTGTTGCAACTGGACCCAGATCTCATAAAGCCTAGTTCAACCACAAAGCCATTCTGCCCTTTTACATGAGCTCACTGTCATGTAGAGAATACGTTTAGCTTAAAACTTTCATTTTTGTATCTCAAATACAGTAAGGAGGAGGAGTTTATACCATGCACTGGTGCATAGAGTTACTGAAAATGTACTGCTTTTAGAAACAATTTATGGGTAAAGTAAATGATGATCAGGAACAGAAATGATGCTAATAATTTTTATGCAAATAGAATATGCAACCAGCACACCATTTAATGAGATGTGATGTGCAACACTGTGATTAGACACCAATTTTCTCATTCCTACTTTCACATTCTTCATTCCCTACAGTCTACAAATGTCAACAAAACCTTATCATAATTAGAAAAGTTCCCTCTAATTTTTTTTTTTCTTTTTTGAAGAAAGCATGTCCTGACTTGCTTCCCGATTCTTAATTTCTGATCATAGGCAGCTTCCTGACTAATTATTGATAGTAATGAGAGAAGAGACATCCAGTTGTGAAAGTTTCCTCCAGCTATTACAGTAAGATTGCAAACTACAAATGAAGTATATTCGTAAACAAGAAGTTAATTGTATTAAATGGGAAATTCTTGAGATTCTGAGAAATACATTCCGAAATAGACAATAGATAGATATGGTCTTAAAGGCAGGCCAATAAGATTGGCTAATCTATATTAAAATGAATACTACATTAAAGGTCTAATTAATGCATCCTTGATTGATCACAGTTCAACATACATACTGTTTCTAACGAGAGTGACCCAAGTTTCAAGCTTGTTCTTTACTCACTGCTGCTCTCCACGCATCTTGGTGGATCAATTTTCCCCATACCTACTCAAATGTTACTAGGGTCCACATGCACAAGATAAATTATTCTGTTCAGCGAAGGCCTGAGGGGAGAGAGAAATTCTTTATAATTATTGTGACTTCTCTTACTCACTATCTTCTGGGTGTAATTTCATCCTTTTGTGAGTGTTAAAAGAGCAGTTTTGTTTGTCAGTGCCCATGAAATTACTATACGTAAGTATGTGGAAGAAGTGTGACCAGGCAGAGAAGTCATTAAGCTAGTCTGTCCCCATCACCTCTTCTCATTCTTCCGGAGGGATGGGAAAACCACTCCACGTAAGCACCAAAAAGGGTGAACCCAACAACCCCACTAATTTCCGATTTGATTAACAGCCTCATTTGCACAGTGGGACGTGTGTTATATCTCTGTCTTATTCAACCATAATTTAATACTAATAAGACAGGGAGTCTCCCTCCATGACTATTTACCAGGCTGTGCCATCAGCTATTCAGTGTTTTCTGGAGTCCTGGATGAGCCAGCCAGTTTGGCAAGCCGCTTAGCTGTAGTGACCATCTTAATGTCCAGGCACTGCTGCCTGAGTGTTCCCCACCCCCTTGTAACTGCCTTGTATTCCAGGAAGGAGAGAGCAAGCCTTTGCCACACTTCTCACATAGCTTTCAACAGCTCCAATGTCATCGCCTAGGCGACCGAGACGCTACTTGTTTGTAGTGCAGTAAATAACGTAGGGTTTCACTACCAGGCCGCTCTTGTCCACGGGAGATCTCTTGGAGAACTCGAAACACTTGGGGCTACACAGCAGGTAGGGGGCCTTTAAAAAAGAAACCTTGCTTTTGGTGGGACCTGTTCAGCAGAAACCCTCTCTGGATTTTTTGACGTAGCACCTGGAAGAGGATTTGTTGGTGCTTTGCATTAAATGTCTTGGATAGCTTGATCCAGAGAGCCATTGATCCAAAATAGAAGCACTGGTGGAGAAAAGTAGTGATAAAGCTTTGTATCAAAAGCCTGTGCTAGGGTAACTGAGTGTCTGGCTACTCAGCGCCAGAGAGAAATTGTATGCTGCTGCGCATGCCATAATAATGTAGACTTCAGTGGAGTCACATTTATACCCTGAGCTGGGCTTTAGCTGTCAGAGCTAAGGTAGGGAGTTGCTTTTAGTCTAACCACAGGGCTACTAGAGATGCCTTTTCTACCTCCTTGTCTTGCTACACATCAGGGAGGCTTTCCACCTAACCTATCTAATCTCTTTTGGTCACTCATTACCCTGAGTCACCTGGTGGGGCTCTTTTCTGGGCTACTTTAACTTGTTCTGTTCTCCCATCGTGAGATGAAGGATTTCTCAAATTACAACAGGCACCAGGGCTACACACTGCTCCAGTCTTTAAACAAGGGCACCATATCCTCTCTTACAGTCCTGCACAGCTGACCTGCTTGGGAAGTGCTATAAATTGGACACCGTTGTCCCTTTCATGGAACATGGTCGTGCTTGAGTAAAACTTGAGATCAGCAAGCTAAGGGGATCCACTGGAAAGAGCTTGCATCCCTGTTGTGGGAAACATTGATAGGGAAAATCACTTATCACCTACTGGGCAGGAACAGAGACTTCTTGATCCTTGTGGGCTTGGCAGAAGGTTAGTAGTGGTATCTTGTCAGCATACTCAAGCTTCATGTTCTGGGTGAGAATTAAACAGAATGAGACAGGCTAATGATTACGCTCATGTGCTGCTGCATGTCAGATTCTCTAAGCCCTTTGCAAATATTAACTTAGTCATATCATTCATTGTTCCTATCTTCAGATGGGGAGAGGGAGATACCTAATTTGATGTAGGATCATGTCACTTCAAGGCTATTTCACAACTGAGAAGGTGAGCTGGCAGCAGGACCCAGGAGTCCTGCCACCAGTCTTCCATTCTAACCAGTAGACAGCACTCCCCCGGGAAGGGAACCTCCCAGTTATTTTTTAATCGTTGCCTCAGTGATACTGATGTATGGAGGACATATGACCAGTTTGTGCATCTCCTCTCAGGCATGCCAATGGTCATTAGGTCTTGAGAGTGTTAGGTAACCACTGGGTCCTTTTCTCTGCTGTGCCATATTTTGTGTTTCCATCTGTGTAAAGTGAAGGTAAAATGCTACCAGGTCACAGTGGTGGAATGTGACCAAAGCAAAGCACATCACATCTCTCTTGTGCTTGCTTGACAACATAACACACAAGGCAGTGGAGAACGGGGCATCCTTTAGCACCAGTTAGGAAAAACAATTGTAGATACAGGAGGTTCTCATTGACACGTGAAGGGCAAAGCTGTGTGGATCACAGCAAGTAGGAAGATGTAGATGGTGCCCTAGGTGCAGAGGGACAGCAGAAGGCCTTTGGAATAAAACCGTATCACCAGTATACTTGAGAGGCATGCTCAGGTGTGTTCTTGTGGAGGCAGCTGTAAGATAAATAGCACCCGTGACTAGATACTCTTTCTGAACAAGATTTGGACCTGAAGTCAAATCAACAGGAGAGCACACTGTCCTTGGTGTGTTTTGCTGTGTTCAAAACAATATATAAGATCTGCAACGTCAGCAGAAAAATGGTCTAAGAATCCTGCCAACTGCTACACCCAGCTTTCGGGGGAGACAGCCTGGAGTATTAACTTAAACTCACCATTCTGGCATCTGGAAAAAACCAAAACTAGCATTAATCCTTTAATGCATTGTAGCTGGGTCTGTGCAAATTCTGCTGCTGTACTTTCCCGAGATGCCAGCCAGTTCTCTCTCTTAGCTAGCCACTAATGCTATCCATTGCAGGTTTTGGATTGTTATGGTACTTGCTAAGTTGGGGTAAGAGAGCTCATTGCTGATGATCTTTCAGGTTTACCTGGAGTTCATGGCACAACCAAAAGTTGCAACAATGGGAGTTAAATCCAAGAGACTGAGTATTTCCAAACAGCTTCTTTAGAAACCACCCTGACAGACAACATGGATGTCAAATCCTCAAATAAACCAAGCCAATTTCAACAAACTGTGTTAGGATCCAGTGCCCCTGCGTAGGTGGGAAACTGTATATTTACCAGGTAGGGGAATGTGCTGCATTGAGGCACCCTAAAACAAGATTTGGTTTTTCTGAGTATGCCTATTTCTAAGTCTTTTTTTTCATGCTGGGAATTTACTGCAAAGCTTTGACTAGCAAAGGGAAGGACAGCAGAAAAAGCTGCGGTCAGTGGGAGGGAAGATTAGCTTGAGAATGGGGTTATAGTGAGGCAGCCTCCATGTTGAATGAAAACTTCAGCAAAACCATAGTGGCATTGGGCTGCAGCAGCTCAAGAACCAGGAGGTGAATGCTCAGTTCTTTGCCTTTCTTAGTGCCCGGAACAAACTCGTTGTGTGCCTTTGTTGGCAGAAGATCTCCCAACCACCACAGTGCTCAGAGGAGAGGCTGCAGTATGTAGTATCCGTTTGTCAGCCACACTCAGCCTGTAGTCACTTAAGGGCGTTCAAGTGAGTTACATGTCTAGAGAAACTTTTCACTTTCATTGTGACATGGAGGGTGCAAAGGCGTGCAGTAGAAAGAGGATCTCTCTCTGCGATATTCCCCAAGCAAGGGCTTCAGTCTGTGGAGCCTGGGTCTTAAGAGGCACAGTTGAGCTCTGGGGCCAAATTTCTCTGACATTCAGGGATCTCCAGACAGGGGCTTTAGCCAAAGTGGTCTCAGCTGCAGAAAATTTCCCACTATGGGACATCCAAACACTAGTCTCCTTGAGGGACATAATCCTTCACTGGGCAAGTGACTTTGGTTCAGGGCTGACCAAAGTCCTTACGGCAGAAAGAGAGCCCGCACAGCCTGGGCTTCCCCTGCAAGTGAACCTGAGTTTTGCTTTGCAGGGTTCACCTTGCAGAGTGAAGCAAGAGTTTAACTTTCTCCAGTCCTTGTCAAGAGGACCTGGAGAGTGAACCTTTTGCCATTGTCAAGAAGGAGTAGGTGGCACAGCAGTTTTCCTGGTGTAATTGCCACCTGGGCAGGGATGGAGAAGACAGGCCACCTACAGCCCTCAGACAGTTGCAGCCTTTGACCATTGCTGCCCAGGTAGGGGGATTCAAGCCAGTGATTTAGGTGTGAAAATCTCAGTAGCTTCTAATCATCAGCGTGGTTTCCCTTTCAACACTAAACACCTGAGTGCTGATGAGTGCATCTAAAGGCTTGGTTCCAATGAAGGTATAAAGGAGATATACAGACATTGAGATGTTTACTGTCAACAAGCACTAACCATACCCACTCCATTGCAACTCAGGCTCAGGCAAAGTCTGTCAAGTGCCCCAGGGTACAGGTGCATGGTCATACCCTGCCAGGAACGTACCCATCCCCCTTGCTGGGTGGTCTCAGATGCAGGGTGACCCAGAGATGAGGACGGGGCATCTGGATAAGTAGCTTCTCTTCCTGGCTCTGTCCCTGACAGTATGTTGAGCCTGGGGGTTAGTCACTTCTACCCCTCTTCTCTCCGCTATAACCTTCATTTTATACCCATTGGACCTGTCTAGTCTATCCCTCGCTGACAACAGAGGATTATCCTCTTAAGGTCCTTCCCAGACCACTTCTAACTAGTGCCTGCAGTGGGGTCTCTGATTTCCATTGGGATTGTTTTCTCTTCCCAGGACATTTTAAAATCTTGTTTGTACAGACATTTCCTTCCCCAGCCTAAATACTTCTGATCTTAATTTTGATTGTTCCTTGTTATGCTTCATTTAAAGATGTGGTATACTGCCATTAATAGAGCTGCAGGCTTCTGTTATTCATAAAGCAAATCCTGGTTTCTAAAATCTTTCATTCCAGGCCATCCAGGTATTATTGTCACAGTTCAATCACAGGCTTTCTGCAGATGCCTTCACAGCAAGTGCAAGAATCAGTGGACAAGTGTGTCAATAATATTAATGGACCAAGCACTTCTTTGCACTATACAGGTTGCAATGGGAGCCCTGAGCTGTCAAGAGGCACAACAAGCCGGGCTTTGGATTCGCTGATCAAGCTTTTGAAAGACACAGGGAACTCCAGAAAACGCCCTTAAAATCTTCAGATTTGTTTTTTTTTTCTTTTCAAAATGAGTCCACCCACATGGTTAGGGCTGGTGTCACCCATCATGACCACAAGACACCGGGTGCTGCTGGTAGCTCTCTCTGCTGAAAGAAAACGTGCAGCTTGTTCCTGAAATTGCTAACCCCCCTTGGACCAAGACCAGCAGCATGGAGCTGGGGTAAGGCTTCCCTGAAAGCTGCAGCCCCAGTTCTTTCCTTCTACAAGTTTCTTTCTCTTTTGTAGATGGAGGTTGGGAAGGGGGAGGAGAGAATGAGATTTTAGCAAACCGATCCCTTTGTGGCTACCCGGTGGCAAACCAGCCAGCCCTCTGTCGCTCTGACAAACTCACCCAGAAGCTCCTCTGTGGATATTCTGTCCCACAGGCGAGGCACAACTGTCGTGGAAATGGGTACCAGCGATTTAGTTGTGTGAGGATGTCCGGGGTTGCTTTCATTTTGCATTACGTGATAGTTTATCAGTCATATTTTCAGCCGTTGACTCTCCAGATGACTCAGGGCAAAACTAGCATGAAAGGGGATGGTCAGAGGAGTCCCTGAGCCAGAAGGGTGCACTCAGAACAAAAGGCTGCTCCGTTCGGTCGCTGCTGCTTCCAGACTCTGTATTTTGAGACCGTGAAAGCAGGAAGTTTTTCGGCTCTGAATAGTAGGTGACAATCCTTAGCTGAGAGAAGAGGGGACCCTGGCTGAAGGCAGGGGAGAGGTGACCTGGACCCTGTCTTTGATGGGGAGGCATTAGGAAGTGGAGAGAAGCTGGATGCAGCGTCTGAGGGGGAAAAGGAAAGTCAGGGAGGCCGGGTGCTTATGCAGCATGGCTCCATGCACTGTAAGGCAGCACGAGTCCAAGATGGCTGCAGCCTTGTGGCTGCAGAAAATGCTGTGTCCCTGTAGATGGGCTTCTGGGAGCTGGAGCTACAAAAAGGGCACCGCAATAAGGCCGGCGCTCTTTGAACCTCTGCCTCGGTTTGTGAACGTGACCAGGTCCCCCCGGATTTACCCTGGCTCCAAACGAACAGCTATAAAGCCACGCAGGCTCTTAAGGCTCTCTGCGGCTGGACTCGTGCCAGGCCCCGCCAAAACCCAAGCGCGCGCGCGCCCATTTCTGTGGGGAGTCGCTCCTGCTGGCGGGCAATGCGGAGGCCTGGTACTCCAATTGCAACATGCGGGATCCAAAGGGATCCACGGCAGAGCTAGTAAGGGGAATATCTTCAGTGAAGGGACGGACACCTTCGGTGCACCATGGTGTGACGCTGCTGAGGATTGCCCAGCTACTCTCGGAGCTAGTGCTTGGAGAGGACGGGTGTGTGTGTGGGGGGGCAAGGGCCTGTATAACTACGTAGACAAACGAGACTCACCTCATTTGGACTCTGACTTTACTGGAAAGTTGCATTGTTAATTTAGGGGAGGCATTTATCTTCCTGGGTGTCATAGTTAACCCACTTGCATGTTCAGTACAATAAAGCTGACCTTCTTTAGGAAGTGTTTATGAAGCTAAATTAGCATTTGCAAAGCCCTTCGTGGTCTCTGGGCGAGAGGTGTTCAAGATCGAGTCCTACAAATAGCGAAAACTTAAAAGTGCTTTCTAGAAATGTTTCAGTAGTGCCATCAAACAGCCTGTAATAGTGCACAGCAAATTCTGTTCCTGCTAGTTCAGGTCAATAATAATCAAAAACGCCTGATACCTAGGGATGTTTGCTTGCATTACCACATTAACATTACAAGTGCAGGAGCACTGGGATGTGCAGTTATCCTTGATAATGTTTGTGAGTAAACATACATACATACGTGCTTATTGGGCATCATGATTGCAAGGCTAGTTTTCAAAATGATGATCTTTATTCTCTAATGGTGCAAGGCTTACTATACTCATACAGCAACTGTCCTAGTCATGGGTGCTAGAGGTTATGTAGCCTAAGGGGAAATGTAAACTGGAATCCCCTGGTTCACCTCCGAACCCAGAAGCGTGAAGTCCTGCTCACAAGCCCTGTCGTAATGACAGAGTACAGATTCTAAGGGTAGTGATGTAAGGTACTAGCTCGTTATGTTATATTCCTTATGATAGTTTGATTTAGGAAGGCACCAACAGTGCAAAAGTTGTCCATGAACATCAGTGTGGGTTTGAAAAGGGAATGGGATTCAAAAACATTTGCAGCAGGATCTGGTGTATATTATTGTTGTTAATCCCCTGTGAGGAAACTACCCCATACTATCCAGTGAGTATGCTTATGAATGATATTCCCAGCTCTAACTGGTTTTTATCTGAAAGGAATAGCCAGGAGATGAGGCTTGTAGTCACTGCAAGGAATCATTGTCCACCGACTACCCCACGGGCGAGAGAGCTGCCTGCAGCCACGGTGTCAGGTATCCAGGCTGTAGTCATATTGGTCTAGAGGCAAAAGGAATCAGAATTCGTGGGAGAGGGTGGTATCTTCTATTAGACCAACTAGATTTAAAAAAAAAAGCCTTTAATTGCAAGCTTTTGGACACAAAAACACAAGCACAAACATTTCTTTAATTGCAAGCTTTTGGGCACAAGTTTTTGTGCCCAAATGCTTGCAATTAAAGGATTTTTTTTTTTTTCCAAAAATTGAAATTGGTCTAATAAAGGATTTCTTCTCTACCACAGGTTCTGATTCCTACCTGCAGTTGCATTGGGCACTTTGCTGAGATTTATTATAAACTCCTGATATGGGAGTCTAGAATTCATTAGAAGTGGGCTAGCACCCAAGTGCACCCTATCCCTGGTATTTATAAGCTACTCCAGTGAGTATTTTATAAATGCACAGATTGGGATACCCATACTATCCAGTGTGTATGCTTATGAATGATATTTCCATCTCTAATTTTTATCTGAAAGAAGTAGCCAGGAGATGAGGCTTGTAGTCACTGCAAGGAGTCATTGCCTACCGACTACCCTGTGGGCAAGACAGCTGCCTGCAGCTACAGTGTCAGGTATCCAGGTTGTAGTCATATTGGTCTGGAGGCAAAAGGAATCAGAACTCGTGGTACAGGTGATATCTTTTATTAGACCAACTAGTTTTTTGGAAAAAAAAATGTCTTTAAGTGCAAGCTTTCAGGCACAAAAACTCAAGCACAAACATTTCTTTAATTGCAAGCTTTGGGGCACGAGTTTTTGTGCCCCAAATTTTGCAATTAAAGGATTTTTTTCCCCCCGCAAAAATCTAGTTGGTTTAATAAAAGTTTCTCCTCTACCACGAGTTCTGATTCTTTCCTGCAGCCATGGTGGGCACTTTGCTGGGGTTTATTATAAATTCCTGATGTGGGAGTCCAGAGTTCATTAGAAATGGGCAGGCACCTAAGTGCACCCCTATCTCTTCCAAAGTATCTGTATATTTATAAGCACTCTGACCCATGATATCATCTCCAGAAATACAGCCCACGTGATAAATTCCCAGCAGATCATGGGCTGCCGGATGAATGACCTGCTGCTTTTCTGTTCTTTTTCTTTTTTAAACCGGAAGTTGAGTCTGTGCTGATGAAGGGAGACAAACTGGCAGCCCAGAAGATAGACAGTTTCTTCCTCTGACCATCAGGGATGGCCTGGGCAGAGGGAGAAAAATCCCACCTGTCTGACTAAGCCTGAACCCTGATCTGGAGCACTAATAGGTAAGGCAGTCAGGTACTCTGATCCAGAGGGATCAGCAAGTTTTTCCATTCACTTCAGTGGGCTGTTGGCCAGGCCTTGAATTTTTGTGGTTTGTTCAGACATTGGGGCTATGGACAGACATTCAAAAAGCCTGAGCCTGAATTGAGTCAGTCTTTGCAGGCTAGTCTAACCTGGCTAGGCTGAACCTGGCTAGGCTGAACCTGGCTAGGCTGAACTGGTTTGTAACTGGATAGACAGTCTCTCTGGACTGAGGAAATACAAGCACATGCCTACAGTGGCTCAGACTAGAAGCCAGGGCGTGCCTTCCTTTCCCTTTATAGCACTGAGCTGAGAGAGGTGGGAGTGGCCAGGCCCTGGCAGGACGCTCTGATTATGGAGGGGTGTAACCCCCCACCCTGCCTGCACCATCCCAGGCTTTTCCCTGCTGGCTACTCAAGGGGCAGGAGTGTTGCCAGACCTCAGCCCCCTGCTAGCGTTCTGAGGCAAGTGTGGGAGAATCCAATGCATGCATCTGTTGATGATACAGAGCTTTTCAATCTCCCTCTCCCTGCTTTTTTATACAGTCTGCAGCAAACTGACAGGCAAGCAAGCCAGCAAGGAGCCAAAAACAGTGTTATCCCATCAGCAGCAAAACAATAGCCTCTCTCCATTAATTCAAACTCTTCTTAAACCGCTTAATAGCTGACCTGTTGATTAGCTCCAAAACACCCTAAGTGGTCACTGTTCTGTCTGCCTGTCCCAGTGAAACTGGAGACACACAAGATACCTCTCATCACTAGCTAGCAAACCATATGCCTGGGGTCTTTGGGGCTGGGGTCTGTGCTGTGGGAGATGAGTGGAAGGGGAGGATCCCTGTTTGTCCAGCAAGCAACAAGGAGTGAGGTGTAGGGCAGGGGGAAGCCAGGCAGACCCTACTGTACCTGCAGTCTCTGCAGAGCTCTAATCAGGGAGCAGAGAGCAGGGGCCAGCCCTGCTGTGGAGCAGAGGGCCCTGCCCAACTCAGAAAGCATGCCAGGATGCTGGGGGAGTCTAGTTTATCTTAAATCACCAAGGGGTCTGGGACAGACATTGCATAAACCGGTTTGAGCCAAATCAGTTAAATATGAAACTACTTTCAACCAGGTTTATCTCGAACTGGTTTCAGCCATTTTCAAACTGATTTATGTGCACTGAACATCTGTTCTGTTACAGGCTTAAACCAGTTTCTGATCACTAAAACCGGTTTATGTGTAATGTCTGTCCCTAGCCTTGTTGCTTTGTGGAGACTGCCAATGAGGTGGCCAGTTAGGATCAGTTTTCATGAGTTTACTGGGAACTGTATTGTGGCCTTGCTGTATTTCCTGATCAATGGCTGGCCAGTGGGCTAGGCAAATGGTAACTCATGGCATTAATTTTGGGCTACTGATTAGCTCCCCAGTGCATGGCATCTCTAATATAAATGCTTCCCAGAACTCTTGGGTGTAAATTATTGTAACTTCTTTTTTATCACTTTCAACACAACAAAACATATTTTGCTCAACCATTTGCACAGAACTCTGGCTTGTACAGACGATTCAGGCTCTCCTTGTCATTGCTAGTAATGGCCTATGCTCCTGCCATGCAACTGGCATGAGCAGCACTCATTTTAAATACCTGGATAATTTAATGCAGAGGACTGAGACTTGAGTCTTTCCATTCTGGTTTTGGGCCCTTGCCGTTTAACTTCACCAAAAAGCCCAATTACATGGTGATGATATAGGTCTGCAAATCAGTCCATCTTCACTCACTGACACTGTGTTTATTTCTACCAGCTGCAGATCTAAACCAGGGGATGGCAACATTTTTGAGCAGGGTGCTAAAAATACCCGCAGCCTCAACGTTTGAGATATTAGTGCACAGGGCCAGATGGCAGGGGAGCTCTGAGGGGCTCGATCCTTATTGTGGCAGTGAAGCCTTGGCCCCTTCCCCACTATCTGCCCTAAGGTGCACATGCCAAGCAAAATGCCTTTAAGTGCCACACTTTGGTACCTGTGCTTACCCCTGATCAAAACCCGAGCGGCACCTGCCTTTCCCCTGGAATCCCCAGCTCCTCTGTCACGGTTTTTTTAAATGAAATTACACAGGGTCACAAAATACCAACTGGGGTGATACATTGTAATTAAAAGCAAGAGGTTGGGTTTTACTCTTGGACTTTGGGGGCAGGCACAGAGGAGTGGGATTGTCCTCTCGGTCTCTGCTTTACAACCCCACAGAGAATACAAAGAGCGCGTGGTTTCTAGCCTGGTGGAGGTGGAATGCTGCAGGCTGGGATCTGCAGTCTGGGCTTTCTGTGCCGTAGCACAAAGATGACTGCAGCCTTTTCCTTTCTGGGCACATTTCTCTGAACTCTAGCTAGCTGCCTTAGAAGCCCTCAAGTGGGCGAGGCTTGGGTTCCCCCCTTAGATGCTACCAGGGTGGTAGGCAAGGCTTGCTGCCTGGATTTTACTGCTAAACCACAACAAAGCACCGTCCTTGTGTCAGGGCTGCTGTGAGACACGTGTCGGCACTACTATAGTGAAACCCTCCATTCAGAAACCTCCTGGGAGTCACACACAAGCTTGCTGAATAAGGACCACAGGGATAGGAGGGAGCAGCAGATTGTGTCTCCCTTCTTCTTTCACAAACCATTCTCCTGGCGATCCATGTTGGGCAGGTCCAGGCTTGTAGGGGTTGGCCATGCCAAACCAATGCAAACTGCTAATTCTCTTTCACACGCTGACGACCTCTCAGGGCCTAGGTGCTGCCAGATTGGAGACTAGGTGATGCAGCTAGCTGGAGGGGAAGTGGCAACATTTCAATATAATAAATCCTTGGGAGCTCTGGTTCCCAGTGCATTGCCCCTAGGGGGTCAAGTCTGAGTTTCCCAGGCCTCCCAAAAGGGCTGCACTTCATCAGGTGCCTTTGCCTCAGTGAAACAGGCAGGAAACAGCAGGGAAGATTTGCTGCAACCAGGTATTGTTCTTTAATTGGCCAAATGTGAAGCAGTGATGTAATATGGGGCTTTCAATTTGCTGTGTTGCCAGCTGAGTTTAGCTGTAGCTGAGTTTGCTGCACATGAGTGCATTTCCAAGAAACAGAAAGAGAGAGGGCCCAGCAGATACTATCCTCTTGCACACACAGAGCAGATTCCTGATCGTGCAGGCTGCAAAGAGAACGTGCTGGATGGAAGGTGCTGTACAAATACACCATATAAATCTCCTTACCAGGAGCACTGTGGCTACACTAATAAGACTGTTTTTCTTTTGGTCCTAGAGCAATTTATCCTTTGTCAGACTCCCCTGTCACGAAAATGTCCCAGGCTTCCCCAGCTGATGAAGGAACAACATTTGAACATCTCTGGAGCACACTGTAAGTGTTACTTGCCCATCTATACTAAGAACTCCTTCTGGGGAAAGATGAATCATCCCCTGATTGTTGCAGGATAGAAACTCCTTTCACTGAGTAGGGTTTGGGAAAACCCATTTCATAGTTTCATAGTAGGTAGGGTCAGGAAGGACCTGATTGGGCATCTAGCCTGACCCCTGCCACAGGCAGGAGTGAATGCTGGGTTCACAAGACCCCAGACAGGTGATCATCCAACCTCCTCTTGAATATGCCCAAGGTAGAGGCAAGGACCACTTCCCTGGGAAGTTGGTTCCAGATTTTGGCCACCCTAACTGTAAAATATTGCCTTCTGATCTCTAACCTAAACCTATTCTCCATCAG
>JAGPOW010002149.1:4122544-4143587 GCA_030014935.1 Caiman crocodilus | reverse complement strand
CCCCCCCCCCATGCAGCATGGAGATCACCTTGAATGCAGGCTGAGCACACACTTGCCTGAGATGGTTTTGTCAGTATTCCTGCCTGGAGCAGGGGGCAGGATCAGATGGTTTCCTCAGGTCCCATCTAGCCTTGTTTCTCTGTGACTCCCGTCCATGCTATCTATGGTACTCCACCTTCTACAAAAGACCCTTAAGGCCTTAGGCCTTACCAGCAATTCCTAAGGGAAGTGCAGGGAGACTTGCAGGCCCCCCAGGACACTTGCTACCCTCCAATACAGTCCCATGGAACATAGAGTCCTAGGCTCCATTTTTTTCATTCATAGCCCCACCTATGGGTCCTGGGTGCTGCTCTGATGGAGCTGTGCCACCACAGATCCAGGGATAGCATTGCACCCTGGTCCCACAAGGCACAAAGTTTCATTTCATTTTCTCATCCTTGCCACAATGCTCCTCAAAGTCATCTCAGGAAATGCCCTGTCTGTCTAAGCCATTGGCACTAGGTAACAAACTGCATCCCCATTCCCTGTGTCTCTGCAAACCTGTTTTGCTGGCCCATCAGAAAAGGCAGTTTGAGCAAAACGTGCTGGACTGGGTAGCCTTTTCTTGTGAAAATGAAAGGCTGGAAGGGGCCAAGGTTCCAGAGAAACCCAAGCTCTTGGGTAGGCATGATGAAGATGGTGTTGGCGAGCTGAGGTGCTGAAAATATCTTGTTTCCTTTTCTCAGGGAACCGGACAGCACCTACTTTGATCTCCCCCCATCCAGTCATTCAGGGAGTAGTGAAGTCTCCAACCACACTGAAGTCACAATGGACGTCTTCCAGATGAGAAACACAAATGAGTCGGTCATGGTGAGTGTGCTCAGTTTCTGGGAGAAGAAATTAAGTTAAACGTGGGTAGCTTCTGTCCGGCGGGGCTGGGAGTGGAACACAAAACCTTTCAATTACTGGCTCAGACCAGACATAATCAGCTCTGGCCAAATGCTGTTACCACTTGGTGAGTGTTTGGTGAATAAGCAGGAGTCCTCAATATCAGCTGTACTGCATTGTGACTGTTACAAAGACTGGGAAAATAACAGTCACTTGTGAACAAGTTGAAATTAATGGTCCAGGGAAGTGCCTGTTTCAGAGGAGTGTTTGGTTAGTGGCCAGATCAGACTGGGGAATGACTGGCTTGGTTGCAGTATTGCAGAGAAGAACAGGGGCTTATGGTGGACCATAAGCTGAATGAGCCAACAGTATACCCTTGTTGCAAAAAAACCCAACAGCATCCTGGGATGTTTAATCAAGGAAAATTATAGTTCTGCTCTATTCAGCACTAGCGAGGCCTCACCTGGAGTACTGTGCCCAGTTTTGGGCCCCATGTTTTAAGAAAGATGTGGACAGTTTGGAAAGAGTCCAGTGCGGGGCAGCAACAAATATTAGGGGTCTGGGAGGCAAGCCCTTGAAGAACAGCTGAATGAACTAGGGTTATTTAGCCTGGAGAAGAAAAACCTGAGAGGGATTTGATAACAATCTTCAGATACCTGAAGGGTGATTATGGAGAAGATCAAAATGATCTTTTTTCCTGTGGCTGTAGGGGATAAGACTAGGAGCAATGGCCTCAAGATACAGGAGGGGAAGTTTAGGCTGGAGATTAGAAGGAACTTTCTGACTATAAGAGTAGTAAGGCACTGGAACAGACTAGCTAGATACGTTGTAGATTCTCCACGCTCAGAAACTTTCCAAAGCAGGTTGTGCAGACACTTGGCTGGGATGGTTTAGTCAGGGATGATCCTGCCTTGAGCAGGGGGCTGGACTAGATTACCTTGTCAGGTCCATTCCAGCTCTTCTTTTCTATATTCCTATGATAATAGAATGTAATGCCTGGGTCTTCCCCATGGATGACAGTGGTTCTAGTTTGAAACTTGTAAATTTGGGTACTCAGTGCAGGACTGCACCCATCCTTCTACCCAGCCAAAGCTGGCAGTGTTAGCTTCCCATACATAACAGCTTTCTGAATGGGAGCAAGGCACTAAATACAAAAGCCTGAGAAGGCAGGTGGGAGACAGGAGGAGGAGCTATTTTAACTGGAGTTGTTTCTAGTGTCCCCATAGCAGTGGCTCCATGAATTAGATACTTGAGAGCGGAACAAAAAGTTCAGTTCTAATTTCTTTGTTTGCTTGCTCTGTGCAGTTACTAACATGCTGTATTACCCTTGTACCAGTGCGGTCAATGACTCTTTTTCCCCTGTAGCACTGTAGTAAGCCATCCTCAGAGTCCTACTCTGTGTTGTGCCAGGGCAAACCCTTGTGTCCGTGAAGAGTCCCACAGAAGTGAATGATCCTTCCTGCAGCTGGCACAGGGAACTACTGGGATGTCATGCATTGCAGCATCAGGGCCTCAGCCTGAATCTGCTTCGCCAAAAAGACCCTGATTATCTTCAGTAGAGGAGCAAGCATTTTTTAATTCCTTGGTTTTTCTGAGCAATGGAAGAAAAATGTATCCTAAGCAAAGGTTTGCTGTGCTATCTGCACACAAGTAAAGGAAGTGATTCTGAATAGTTTTGAGGCAACAAAACTTACACAGTATTTTAGGATCAGGCTCAGAATCAATACACAGGAAATTCAGATCACATTACTTCTCTGTCCCCATGAGCTGCTGTCAATCATCACCCTAGCTACACAAGGAAGTGGCAAGGCCACATGGCTCAGATTCGACCGCCTTCACTGAGAGCAGGATTTCGAATGCAGCTCCAAGAGCATTGCTTCTAGAGTAAAGCCCTCCCGTGTGCATAGCTGTGAGCAGAATTTGTCCCCCAGAGCATCAAGGAGTTACCCCACATGGTATCAGTGTCTCACTGCAATTCAGCATTTCACCTGATTATGACACTGGCATATTTTTTGTTTGAGCAAGTTGTACTAAGCGGGGATAGTTAAATATAGGTTTCTCCACTTTTATGCAGAATTGCTATCATTGCAAACCTTGCCTAGGATGTAAACAACCAGCATTGATGTCTGTTTTGCTGGAGAACCTCAGACTCTTTCAGGTGGCTACATATACACGCCTCATGAGATAATGCAGAGACCTAAGCTGAGTAGTCCAGGTTTCTGAGTTCCTGAAGCACTGTGTGACCTGGGTGATCTGGGTGCTGGCTCTTCATTCTAGAGCCTGGATCTGTCACTTTGATATTAACATTTTTGCACAACTCTTATCCTCTACACTGTCTGCTGATCCTTTGATTCTGCAGAGAATTGAAGCAAAACGGGCTCAGACATGGTGCCATGCTTGCAGTCATGGAGGCTAGTGCAAGAACTAGTGTGGAGGTTACTGCTCATGCTTCACGGCGGTTTAGTGTTGAGCACATGCAGCTTTCTATTGGCTGGGAGCTCTAGACAGGGGATGACTCCAATCAGAATGTCATGGCTCAGTCTGGACACATTACAAGTTCCCTTATCTTATTGAACAAGAAAGCTCTGCCGCTTGCTCCACAAACACATGATGACAAAGACAACACATCTTCCAATGCATGTGCGCACACACAGCCAGTTCCAGACATGGTAGTCATTTTCTTCCCACTCTTCCTCCCCTCCTGGTCTAGTCCGTGGGAAGGAAGGAGAGCAAAAGCCCCTGTGCCTGCCTCTATCATGCTTATTTGCATATTTGGGACCAAGTCACTTGCCTCTCCAACTCTGGGTTTTGTCACCGGTTGAGCAGTCTTGGTGCTCCTGCCTGCCCTTGCCAGGGTGCTGGAGAGGGTAAAGCCATTTTATTTTTGATGAAACGCACATGGACTAGATCTGGCTTGTCCAAATTAAAACTCTGTGCTCCATCTGTCTGCTTCTACCTTTGCTGGGTGTTATTGTTAGCGACTTGTGAATTCAGCCCCCTTTGAAACAGGGCTAGTCTCAAGGGAACTTCCTTGCTTTAACATTCAGCAGGCAGGCCAGTGCTCTGAGCTTGTGGTCCTTTGGAAAATCTCCCTCCTCAGACGGGCAGTTGCCCTCCTCACTCGCTTAACAGTCCCCTCCCCATCTGTACTTCTCCCTCCTTCACAGGCCTTTTTCCCTCCACTCCACAGCCTTTGTCTGTAGCCAACAGGCAGAAGCGTGGCAGACAAAGCTTAGACACAGGGATGCTCATTGTGGAACTGCCCCAGCCTTGGAACTGCCGCTGCTCATGCTGGAACCAAGCATGAATCCAGGGCAAGCTGCTCTTATGAGTGTGGGAGTTTGATTGACTGTCTGTGCCATAGGGCAGGCAGAGTTCCTAATGCCTTGGCTTAATGTAAGTGCAGATGTGTCTCTAACTGACAGCATGTGTTCGCACACTTGTCTAGCACTTTCACCCTACTAGTTACCTTACCCACACGACGTCTTATGAAGAATTCTATTATTAGGTGATCACTGTCCCCAAGATGACCACCGATCTGTAGGTCCTCTACCATATCATCCCCCGTTGCCAGTACCAGGTCCAGTAAGGCATTCCCCCTAGTAGGACCGTGTACCACCTGCGTCAGGTGGAGGTCCTGTACGCAGGATAGGTCCCCCGTGACTACTGCCTCCTTAGTTTTTATGATCTCCGAGAGCTGCCTCAGGAGCCCCAAATCTAGTTCTTCCCCTTGCTGTGGGGGTCTGTAGCAGACCCCTACCACCAAATCCCTTTCTCCTTGCCCCCCATGTAATCTAACCATTCTCATGAGGTTCATCAAATCTGAGAGACCCCTCTACAGGGAGCAGAAAGGTTGCAGTGATTGGGACACCTCTCCACAGCTCTCCCACACATTCACTGTGTAGCCCTAAGCAGGTCATTTAAACTTTGTGTGCCTTGGCCTGAGTACCGGCAGGAAGAGGAGACTGATGCTGTTTTGCCTGGTCTGTTCACTGGCATTTGTCAGGCATCTCACAGTTCTCTGGTAGTAGGCACCAAAGACAGTGCCAGGCTCCTCCTTGTCCTTTTCAGGACCAGAAACGTACAGGTTGATACAGGCAGAATAATTTTACATCTGGTCACGGTGAAATGCAGAACAGAAGTAGCAGGGGCAAATGTATCACTAGCTTTAACATGGATAAGTTTCTACATTTAAAAGATCACAGAAGGGATTATATGTACTGGTTGCTGCAGTGGCAGGAGCCTGAGCTTAGTGGCACAGAAATCCTACATCCCTATGATAACTTTCACTCGTGTCTCTCTTAACTGAGGACACCTTCATTTCTCTCCCCTCATGGCTGTATAGAGACAGTATCATGCAGGCTCACAGCAGGAGGGAACCTGGGGTTTTTTTGCTTTGGATCGGGCTTTTTGCTTCCTCTGCAGCATGGCTGATAGGGTTGGAAAACCGCAGAGGATACTAAAACACAGCTCTATGACGATGCTTAGCCAGGCGGAAAATGCATCTCATGTTGGTATTCCCTGGGTAGGTGGTTCTGAGTGCCAGTCACTCTGGCCTCCCAGAGGAGAGCAGGCTAATTCTGGACCTGCAGCATGTCTAAAAAAGACTCTGTAAATGTGCCTCTGTGGCAGGCCTCCCAATCACCAGCTTGCCTGTGTTTACTTAGTTGTACCATCAAGGATGCTTCCTACAGCTTGCAATTTATAGCATCACTGGGATTTTGGTTTGGGCAGAGCTTTGGAAAAGAATAGGCAGAGATACATAAAACACCAGAGACTTTCTTTCTTGAAGAAATACTTAACAGTGTAAGAACCATCCTGTGTCCTCCTGCATCTCACTAGTGCTGTAGCGCAGTGTTGGTGAAGAGTGAAACTCTGAAGACTTGGAGGTTCAGCCCACCTACCTTTCAGGTTTGACTCTTTCTGTGGATTTCTGTTTTCCTTTGGTCTCCTGGGAACAATCATCTCAATGGGATTTTGAGAGAGCTAGTTTGCCATGTCAGGATTTTGGACCTCCAGGGTGTAATAGGTTAGAAAGACAACCAGGGCAGCCATTTCTGCTTTATCTCTGCTCCCATTCCTGGCTGAAATTAGAACCTGTGACAGTAGCAGCTGCGTGGAAAAGAGGGAGGAAGTCAACCAACTTCCTCCCTATCTGAAGACAGAGCCAATGCAGCCTTGTCCCCAGTTTGGGGAGAAGGTTCTGGGGAAGTTCCTATTCCCCGTCCATTTGCCCCACCCTGGTGCCTGGGTGATTCCCATTGCTTATGCATGAGAGAAGAGCAATCACATCTCCACCCTCACACTGGAAGCTGATCACCTGTGGGACCCAAGGAAGAATTTCCCCCCAGTTTGGAGCACTGCCAGAGAGGGGTTTGTCACTGAAGCACCCAGCAGCGGTTACTGATCAGGTCTAATTAGATGCAGCAGATCATATTCGCCAGTCGAGTGCATCTCACCATGGTGACTGGATGGTGGCTTTTTTTGCGTTAGGTTTATTGAGGCAGCTTTGCCATTGCCAATCCATTTCAAGGCTCTGAAAGATAGAGGTGTGGATACCCTCTGCTCACCCAGTCTCTGCCCCATCACCACCATCCTGCTTCTTCCTAGGGTCCCTAGGCAGGGCTTCTGATGTCAGTTTACCACCCTTCTGCTTACGACCCTGCTCTCCTCTCCCATGCTGCATCCTCAGACTCCTTCCTCCTGCTCCCACTATTGGCTTCTCTTCTGGAGCTCTGTGGCTCTGACTCACTGGTCTTTGCAAGACCCCCATTTCTCAGATGCTGGCAACTCCAGGTTCCTAACCTCCAAGCAGGCAGAGGCCTGCCAGGTACTTGGCACATGTGGGGGAAAGAAGAGGGGCCCTGAACACAGCCTTGCCCACAGACTTGTTTGCACCTAAGATGACTTCTGAGTAGACTTTCTGCGAGGTGGATGATTGAGACTGTTGTTCTAGTGACGCTTCACAAGCTGCTGCTGATGGGGAGGTCCCATGCAGACGGCTTTGAATGTATGCACGTGGCTCACTGATTGTGTTGACTTGGTACTGCGCAAAGGGAGTGATGCTGGCTAGCAATTCTGGCCAGTTGCTTTGGTTTGTAATTTCCGGGGTTTTTATGGGAGGGTGTACCTCATAGTGAAAAGGAAAAATCAAACAAAATCAGGACGCATCTGAGGGAGGGGAAAGATGAACCACTGGTGGTGGTAAAGACCAGACAATCAACCGTCGTTACTTGTTCCCCGGTTCCAAGGCTTTAAGAACTTCACAGCTCAGGAAGCATGTCCCCACCCTCCCCCTCTATGTACCTATTCCTGTAGTTTCCACTACTGTTTGGTTACTGGATCACCAGGCGCTGTTTAACTCATACTGCCACAATGGGTTTTTGGGTTGTGTTGGGTCAACCTTCCCTGGGAATTTCCTTACAGCATCACAGGGAACATCAACTGGCCCTTTACCTGTAAAGGACAATGGCATGATCCCAATTTAATCTTGAGGAGAGATGCCCATATGCATGGCATGCTCTAACCCAGGGCATGTGAATACTCACACGTCTGATTCAGAGTGGTCCACACCTCCATTCAAAAATGTTTAGGGGTCCGCAAGTGACAAAAGGTTGAAAACCACTGCTGTAACCCCATGAGTGGTTTATGTCTTTTCTACTTGGGACTTTCTAACAGCACGCATCCTTAAGCATTTGAGAGTAGGAAAAAACCCAGCAACAACACTGTTGATGTTTTATAGATGTCAGACCTTGGGAGTGCCCCAAAAAACCTACTGTCCTATATCACAGTCCTAGGATGGGTGGCTGGTGGCGGATCGGAAGAAAAAGAACCATTGTCCATATTTGCCCGAAGCTAGAAATGCACTAGTTGACTGATCCCGTGGACACTTTGCGTATTTATCAATGCAAATCAGTGGCTTTATTCTGGATATAAAATGGGCTGCTCCAAGAGCTTTACGCTCTACAAGCCACCTTTTGGAATTAAATCTTGCTGAGTTTTAATTATGGAGACAGACCCCCAGTCTCCCCCTTGGTGGGAGCATTTGGTAGCGTCCAGTACATCATTGGGCAAGCCTAGGCCTGCCCTGTGTTTTAATGAATAGTCATGAGGGAGAGAAAGGGGTGGGCCCGAGTTTTGTTGTTAGATGCAGCTAGTTGACAGAACTAAGGGAGATGAGAAAAGCAAAAAAGCCAACAAACTGCACGCAGGTAGCCAGCGCAGCATCCCTGGCGCTGCCTCTGCCTTCTCCCCACCACGTCTCTCTATGTTCCATTGTCGTATGTCGATTCATACCCCCTTTGTTTTTCCCATCCTCCCCCGACCCCATGACTCCTCTGGCGGGACAGTTTCCCATTGCATTTAAATTCCAAGAAGACTAAAATGCTGTACATTAGCGACCCAATGCAGCATTTCACCACGGTAGGTGCAACCTTTTTTTTAATGGGACTTGCCTTTTTTTTATTATTATTTTCCAAAGGAATCATCCTCTCCTGAAGCAGGACATCACGCACGCTTTAGCACTGTGATCTTGGCTTGTAGCTGTTGTTTTGTGAGGGATGCCAGGTAGGAAATTCAGTCCTTGCTCAGGCAGGGTGACCAGGCTGGAGAAGGGGCTGCAGTAGAACTGACTTCAGACCACTGTTTGCCCTGCGCCATTAGCTGCAGGCACCAGATCATGCAGGTCTAGCACCAGGAGGCACTCATCTGAGCATCAGGCAGGCTGTGGCTGTGTGTGCAGATCTAGTGCGTGCAAGAGGGAAATCTCACTGGAGTCTAAATCAAGATGGGGTGGTTAACGTGTGGACTGTTTGCCTGGCATGGCTCTATTGGACTGTGTTCGTTTCCGAAGAGTGTGTTGTGCTTTGCAAAGTCTTAGATATGATTTAAATCTCCAGTAGAGATGGCTGGTTGAGATTCCCAGTTTGCACATGTATACTTCTGTACCTGTTGCTACTCCCATAGTTTTAACTAACAAATGCTCTGAGATGCACTTTGAGGAAACACTGCTTGGCTGTCTTCATACTTTGCTGTTCCGCAGCACCAGAGCACCATCTCATCCTTCATTTGGGATTTCATCAATTATAGAAACCACAGGGACAGTTACAGATGTGCAGTGCTCTGTGATACGTGCATGGATGTCTCCAAACAGATTTTCCTTCTGCAGTTTAAAGTAACTGGGAGATAGTAACATATATTCTTACATGTCCCTTTTTTTTAACCTGATCTTTAAACAGTTGAATACTGCCTTAATCAGTAGGTTCCATCGTGCTGTTGCGGTGTTCCAGGTACATGACCATTTTTAAAGTACACAGCATAACGGAAAGACATCTATCCCAATGTACTTGCTTTTTAATTTCTAAAGAATTTTTTTCTTGAGTAGGTTTTTGTTGTTGCATTTATTGATAAACAATTGGAGTGACACAGGGTTGTAGTTCTCAGTTTGAAATGATGTATTTGATTGCATCTGTTTTGTGGGTTACAAAAGCTTATGGTGGCTGGGTTTTGTACTGTAATTCTGTTGTTACTCTCTGTGGCATTATTACAATGAGACCTATATTTTTAATCTCAATATCTGGATTTTTCTTTGAAAGGAATATTATCAGCTTGAAATCTGCTCCATCTCAAAAAAATGAATTGGAGTAGTTTACACACCACACAGTCCCCTGAAAAGGGCTTCCAATATTTATGTATTTGCAATGTTAGTATATAATGTTTTAAAAACACTCTCAACTTTATTTCTGTCGCTTTGTGACAAACTGGCACAGTCAACAGGCAAAGCTGACAGCAGTAAAACAGTCTGCATGCAAACTCCTTGCAAATATAAAAAGAAAATCTAATGGGAGAAGGGTAAAGAAAATGAATTTTCTCTAATCTCTAAGAGTCTGAACGTTATCTTACTGAGCCAGTATTTATTTAATTTAATGCACTTATTTCGGTTTAGAGGAATTCAGAAAGGCGTCCTGTCGTCGTGGTGTAGTTATCTTCACATCGTGGAAAAAGTCAGTTGAAGTGCAACAGTTTAAGATAATTCATCATAAACCCCCATTTGTCTGGAACAGTTCCCCACCCCTACAATTACTGCTGCAAACCATTTCAGCCAAAGTAAAACACTGTGTCAGTGTGAATAACAACAGCAGAGTCTCACTCTTCATTTTAGTAATCGGGGATGTTACTAACAGTCATGGGAAACTCCTTTTTGGACAGAGATGTGATGTTTGAGAGCGTCTCCAGGTGCTAAGGATCCCTTGGCAATTAAGCTCTTGTTTTAACAAGTGCAGCAGTTTCCGTTTCATTGTTTTTTAAAGGCGCTCTAGTCCCGGCTTCCTGAGATCTTATACTCATGCCGACAGGTCGGTTCTAATCTGTCTGCATGTTATACTTTACTCTTATTCAGCACACACATGTTGCAGGTTGTTGCCTGTTATTATTAACATTCATGTTCTTAATCTGAATATCCTTCTGGCAAGTGCTCAATGTGCCTCTAGGGCAAGTGTTTTTGCAACTCAGTATCTCACCCCTCATTGGGGAGGACAGGGCATACTTTAAAATACAAAGAGTAGTTCTATTGCAGGATTAGGAACCTGCAAAATGCCATGGCACACAGCTTCCAAAACAGGAGGCTTTTGCTTCATTGTGCTCCCACTTGGAACTGCTCACACATTTCATTCCAGATGGGTAGGAAGCCTTCACCTCGGTGGACTTGGGGTTCTTTCTCCTAGAAGGGACTTAGACAAGGGGCTGTCATTAGCATGGAGGGGCTGCTGCCAAAACATCCTTTGTAGATAACAGCTGAGGCAGGGAGGTTGGACTTGGATCTGGGATGGTATTGGTTTGGGGTCTGGGGAGTGCTGATGCTCCTGTGAGTACTTAGAAAACCCAGAAGTTCCTGGCAAGAAGGTCATGCTGTTCTGCTCAGAGTCCTCAATCCCCAAATACAGGGTCAAGAAATAATTTTTCCCCTTCAGATTTGGAAGGGCTGTAAGTTTTTTGCCTTTCTTTGTAATGTAAGGCACAGTCCTCTTCCCAGTATCCACTTGCTTTTCTGTCACTGCAGTAGCACGGCATTGGCAGGAATCTCATTTTCCTGCTTTTACAATTGGTTTATTGTAGAGGGCTCTTGGCGCTTCTGGTGTTGTGCCTGGGCAATTGGGGGTGAGGGTTTGCACTGTGATTTTGAGGAATCCTTGGATGTCTGTAAACCCCAAGGACTGGATCTGATGGGCCATGCAGCCCCTCCCACCCCTTACGTTCTGACAGTATGCACAGACTGAGTCATTGCTGGTATGGGAACAGACTTTTTCTCCTATGCTTGTACTATATCCAACCCACCACGATCCTCATCTGTGCTACTGCCATACAAATGAGCAATAACTGCAGCACCAGCAATAATGCTTTCCAGCAGAAGAATTATTCCCAAGGACGTTGCACAGAATCCAGACCTGAAAACTAGTCTTCAGGCATGACAGCCATGGGCTGGAGAAATGGACAGATGGATGGATTCTATCCCTTACTCACTGAGGGAAGGTCCTTGGGGGAGAAGGAGGTAGCTGGGGTGCTGGAAGGGCCAGCCCACAATTTTTTGGGGTCCCTTGCAACATATAGTTGTGGGGCCCCCAGATCCATTGAAAAATCAAAATTGCAGTTAATTGTGGTATAAACTCACTGAAATAAAATAGTTGGGACCAGGCTGCATGCATGTGGGCTGCACTGCCAGGGCCCAGGTGGGAGCAGAGGTGGGAACTCCTTCCCTGCTCAGCTGGGAAGGGGCTCCCTGCCTGAATTGAACCCTTTAAACATGGTGCAGGCAGCAGGGAACAAGAGAGGCACGGCCCTGGGGCTGCAGGTTCTGCAGGATAGGACGGGCTGGCCCTGGGTGCTGGGAGCTTGGAGAGAAGTGTCAGCTATTGGAAAAGCAGACAGGAGAGGGAAAGTGTGGGCTTGCATGGGGGAGCTGAAAGTGGGACCCCCCCTGAAGAGCAGCAGGCAGTATCAGTGTGTAGGGGAGATGTAATTAGTTTGGTGTTTTCCTTCTCCTCTCCATCCCCCCAGCCTGCAGGAATCATTTCACCATGAGGAGCAGGTCAGTGTTTTGAGTCTCCCTGGGAAGGATGAAGTCCAATGAGTGTATGGGCACTAGGACATGCGGCAGGAGGGTGGGTGCCTTTCTAAGCATGGAGGAGCCATAGGTTGGCTGCTTCTCCCCTACTGTCATTACTGAGTGCCTTGAACATGGGTAAAGTGAGGCCCAGAAGGAAATGAGATTCAACCAAAGTCCTGCAGTGAGTTAGTGGCAGAGCAGGGTCAGCACCCAGGAGTCCTGCCTCCAGCACTTGTGAACTTGCAGTACCTTTTAAGAATGCTCCCTATTTCTCTAGTATGTCTGCAGCAGACATTGCAGGCAGATCTTAGACTCCTGGCCTGCTGCAGTTTGCAGAGCTCTTGTCTCCATGGAAAAAAATTGCCAAGACACAAAACACCTAGGATAGAACTAACTGAACCAACGCACACTTTGTTCTGTATCCCTGATGATCAGAACATACATTGCTCTCTTTAGGGTTGACTATTTATGTGCAGAATGGGAACACAGGAAAACAGTTTGCTTGTAGCTCAGGGTAAACCAGTTGCCTTGAGTTTGTTCCTGAAGAAATGTACATTTAATAGAAGGTTAACCGGGAGTCCTTCAATTATCCCAGCAGTATCCGTGTGCTTCCCTGCCTGAGTGTGTTGCACTGGGTGCTATGGGCTGTTTACCAGACATATTTTAATGCCAGTTTAGATGACGTTGTTGTGACTTTCCTGTTTCTCCAGGTAATTATGGAATTGCGGAGAGTTTATGATTTTTTTTTTTTTTTAACTTACAGCAGTGGGAAAGGACAGAGGCTTTAACATACACTTTAGGAGAGAAAATGGATGTATTTGCAAATGCAAGTTAGATCTTGTTCAGCATTCCATCACTTAGTCACAGGAGGGGTTATTCGTTGTAGCCGTGTTGGTCTAAGGGCATAGGCAGGCAAGGTTCTTTGGGTAGATGTGATATTTTTTATCAGACCAACCAGAAAGTTGGAAAAGAGTTCTTTGCAAGCTTTTGGGCACAAACACCCTTCTCCTTATGCCTGAAGAAGGGTGCTTATGCCTGAAAGCTGCAAAGAACTTTTTTCCAACTATCTAGTTGGTCTGATAAAAAATATCACATCTACCCAAAGAACCTTGCCTGCCTATCACTTAGTCACAGAATCCTGACTCTCCTGTGAGAGATACAGAGGACGAGAGGTCTTTCTGAGCAGAGATGGTTTGTTGCGGGAGGGGGGTGTTAAATCCACTGTGCCATATACCTTTGGATAAGGTAGGTTCCTAAGTTAAAACGTGCCCCTTGATTCCAAAGCAGGGTTATCTGTGAGCCTTTAAGAATGACGGCATTAGGAAAACATACATGCAAATAGCTGAGATGGTTTATCATGTACAGTTGTGGTTATAAAAAATAATGCATTTCATGGCTTTTGCTTTTTAGCAGAGAGAAGGGTAATTTTGCATCTTATAGACTAATTAACCAGACATGCATCTACCTTGACATTTGCTTTTTAAATATTGTTTGTTTTCAAGCTCTGTTACATGCTCTGCTTGCAGGGAGTAGTACTGGTAGGGGAAACCTTTCCTCCCAAAGCAGAAAGGGTGGTTTGAGACCAGGCCGGAGGGATCACAGCAAGGCAGGACTGGATGGTCCAAGAGAGGGGCTGGTAGTAGTTTTTATATTGAGGGGACTATTTCAAGTCCAACTGAGACTTGTTGTCACTTGTCTGATAGTTGATAGGTGACCTGTTTACAACGAATTGTTGCTCTTAGTTCAGGGAACCAAGGGGCAAGTGCTTCAGTGTATTTATCACTAATTAGTTTTGGTGCTGGCAATCCTAGCAAGGGCTTAAAGGAGTGGAGGGCTGTGGAGACTCACTTGGGTTGAGACCGAGTGAGGAGGAAACGCACAGAAACTGAAACAGCAGGGCCTCCCAGGATATGGTTAGGCTTTCCAGAGAAGGCTTGCATGCTGCCAGGTGCTGCTTAGAGGATTTTCAGGCCTGCAGGAGAAATCTCTAGAACGCTTTTGGATCACTATATTCACCTAAAAGAGACTCAAAGAAATTGAGCAAAATGCCCAGGCTGGTAAGAGCAATTCCAAATGCTGTCTAGGGCCTTAAGGTCTTTGTCCTGTCCACAAGATGCTGTTCCAAGAGAATGGGCGAAAGAGCCAATAAAGTAATGGGCACAAAAATACCAAAGCGTTTCTTCTTCATTGCAACGTGGCAGGAGGAAGTGCTTAACAGCTTCCTGAGCAAATCTCAAGGGGTTAATTCAGGGGACAATGTTCAGATTATACATCAGCCTCTTTGCCCGCAGAATACAAAAGCCCTCTGGCTTGTTCAGGTAGTAGAGGCACCACATAACAACAATAACCTCAGCTTTCATACAGCGTTTTTCTTTGTGTTGTTTGAACAGATTTCTTTTGTATAATTTCCAGACTGTTCTTACTTCTGATGAACTGGAAATACCCCAAATACCATCCCCAACTTGGAAAACTCAAGTATTTCTGCTCTGGTCCCAGGTGACAAAAAAATATACCAAGTATTTTCAGTAGAAGATAATATTTGGGGGTGGAGGGGTTAACCGCAGAAAAGGTTCAGTTTCTGTCTGAGTTTGAACGAAGGTTTAGGTCAATGGGGGTTTTTTTGTTTACCCCAACAGGTTTTGTTTCTTAATGGGTATTTAGGAACATGGGTTTTCCCAGATTATGCCTGTAGACACAAGGGAACCAGTTTCATCCTGGGCTGTCAGCTGTTAATGTATGTGTTTGAGGATGGAAATTTGGAACAGATGCAGCAAAACAGGCTTATAAGAAGCCAGGATCTGGCCAGGTATATACAAAGGAACTGGAGCTAATGGAGGTTAAGAAGGGATGGATATAGCCTATGATCTTGCTCCTCCTTGCATCAATGCTGTGCGCTTCTTTGTAGTTTGGGGGGGTTTCCCAATTTTGAACTGTACTGGGGGAAAACCGCCATAGGAAATCATCAGAACTGTGAAATGAATTGCACAGCCTGTCTCTGGAAGATGGCTGTTTATGTTCAGTGACCACAGCAAAGATGCTTAAGGAAGTTATGAGTATGTGTGTGAAAGAATGGGTATACATGGATGCACATGTGCATGTGTAAGATCGAAAATAGATCATCTTTGCCGTAACAAGAGAGTTGTACCAGCTGTTTTTTTTCATACTTGAGGCAGTTGCTCTGTGGTCTGTTTATACTACAAAATTCAGAAGTCAGCTGTGAAACTCAGAGCATCTTATGCAGGGGAAGCTCGCCTTGCGCAGGAACAGAGGCGATGTCAAGGATACGTTCTTAGCTCCTGGCAGTACCACCTTTTAACGACAGAGGGCACCCCAGCCACTCTGACAAGGGTCTCTGCCAAGCCCAGCTCCAGTTTCTGCCAGTGTAAATCCAACTTGTACCAAATGAAGATTGCAACCAGGTCTGCCAGTTTTCCACGAGCTTCTGTGAAACAGTTCATTGCAGCCAAAAATCAGCTTTAGTCTGTGAAAAATCTGAAAGGTGAATAGGGAAAAGTGCCTCTGTGGCACTGCGGTTGGGTCTTGGCATGGCCCCAGAGCAGGGTCAAGTTTGGGATCAGGTTGATGCTGCTTTCCCTTTGACTGTGAGCCTGAGAACTGACTCCACACCTGCAAACCTTCCCATGACATGGAGGGATAGCTGTGTTACTCTGGACAGAGGCATGTGTCTCTCCTCCCTAAGAGATGCAGAAGGAGGGGAGAAGATCTCATTCTGGTTACTTCTTCTGCCCTGCTTTGGTGTCCACTACTGTGTGACTCTTGACAGGAGTTTTGACCCAAACTCCACAGGGGCTAGGTTTCTCAGGTGACACAGCCCTGATATCCAGTGTTCAAGCACCTGAAGCCCATAATGAGATCTTACTGGTGACAGAGCCAACCTCTTTCTCCTGCCTCTTTCTCCTTCTTCAGCTCAGGACATCCGCATGTGAGTTGTAAAGGCCAATTGTGGTCATCGGGTGCTGTGTCTGAGATTAATGGAAGCCCTGAATGAAGAGACCTGGATTTCTGCATTATGTGTTTAAGAAAAAAACAAACCCAGCTGCTTAATTAAGTGCATCCAGCCTGGCTTTTGGGAGCATGCCACTCCTGTGTAGCCTGACTCTGAGTTTTCTGTAGGACTTGGGTCACACTTTTTGGCACTCTCTCTGTTTTTGGTATTTTCAGGGGTCATCAGGAACAAAGAATAAGTTCTTCCCCAGACTGGGCTCCTGCTGCTGATGTAGCCTACTGTCTGGTGGGCGCTATGCATCCCCTTTTACCGGTTGATCCCCGGAGGGTTTGACTGGATCACAGCAACCAGCTGCAGTCCCTTATTGCAGTGATAGATACGCATGTTATTGGTGCCAGAGGTAGAGTACCTAAACTTTGTGATGGCAGCAGTTTCTTCTGTGACCAAGCCCCAAGAACCGCCCCCCATCTGAGGAGGAAAGAGGTTTTCGAGCAGGAGTGGCCTCGTGCTCCTCAAAACACTGCCTGGTGTCCCAAACCAGATTGAAGCTGATCCTCCTGGTGACGAACGCAGAGAGGGGAATAAGGTAGCATTCTGACCCCTGGGAAGATGCCCGCTTAGCAAAGTTCATTCTTCTGAAACTGCTGGGGTGACCGAAGGCAAGTTAACCTGGGCTCTAACCCGGATAGCACACGCTGAGGAACCCAAATTCTGAAAGCCTCTGTTCCTCAATCAGGTTTATGAATGTGTTGTGCCAAGGACTGACTGAGGACATGTGTATGCAGGTCCATGCATACAAGCCCATGCATGCACGTACGTATCTGTGCATGGGTGGGAGTGCGTGCACAGGGGACTGGGAGTACTATGCATGGCCTCCAACTAGCAGTGGTAGGGAAGAGAAGGGGTTATTCTGCATGACAGGATGCCCCCATTGTACCATTTTGCAGACAACACTGCCTTGCTATCCGGGTACATTATCCAGTGCATTTGGTTGATTAGGGAGCTGAATGCAGCAGCAAAACACATGGGGCTATTTTCAGCGCAGAGGTTTCTTCCCATTCCCAAGTGAGAGCGGAAGAATGATTGCAGCAGTGGGTGTCACCTCCAGATTGTTCCAGACGATCCAGAAGCAGAGAGAGATTTAAGTTTCTTTAACCCTTTTGCTTGGGCTGGGCCTTAGTGTAGCTGTCCACCAAGTGGAACATGAGGCAGAAAAATAAAAGAGGGAATGAAAGAGAAGTGCAGTTAGAAGAACAAGACAACTGCCCAGGAGCAGGTTGTGGCTCCTGGCCTCATGGGTCCACCCGCAGCCCTTTGCTGGGCACATTTGCTCCACAGATAAAGTGGTACAGAGCAGGACTCGGGGCAAGAGTCAGGACTAGTGCTTAGACAGGTGTCAGGCAGGTCAGACAAGGTGACTCTAGAATGGAGTGTGTTGACTTCCCGCCCGGGGGCCAGGGCCGCGTACACACTGCCCTGCGCTCTATGCTGCCCTTCCTCTCCCTGCCAGCTGGGCCCCTCCCCCTACTGCCAAGGGTTAGCAACCCAGTCCCAATCCTGCACCCCTGGCAATGCACTGCCTTTCCTGTGGGACTGCTGCTATGTGCGCATGCGCGGGAGTGGATGGGGGTGCTGCTATGGGGAGAGAGCCCTGTCCTGCATCCCAAGGAACAGAAAGCACAGGAAGTCCTGAGAGATAGGGTCAGCTCCCAGCCTGCTATACTGGAGAGTTTCTAGAGACTGAGACTCCCTTCTCAGTTGACATTTTTATGAGTTCACTCATAGGTTTTGCTTTTCTCCTTAAACATTGATTCTCAACCAGGGTGCCATGGCACCCAGGGGCACCTTGATATCCTTTCAGGGGTGCTGTAGGATGCCAAACAATGTTAGTGCTGTTAGATGTGCAACCACGATTCATGAGATAGACCCAGAGATTTCAAATAGGGGTGTAGCCTTGTAGCCGTGTTGGTCTAAAGACATAGGCAGACAAGGTTCCTTGGGTGAATCTGATATCTTTTATTAGACGAACCCAAATAGTAGGAATTCAAAGCTTTAAAACCATTCTGCCCTGTTGTGGTGTTTCTGAGTTCTTTGCAACAGAAACATCACTCTGTTGTTTTTGTGTAGTGAAAAAATGAATGAAAACTAAGAGTCAGCATTGTCTGAGGATTGCCTTGCATCTAACAGGGATGAGAACCACTGGTCTAAAGTAAATCAGGGTGAAATATCACTGTCCTGGACCTAGCCTCCAGAGCTCAAACTGCAAGCAGCTTCAGGGACTGGGGCTGGAGAGCTGGGCTCACCCTTGGAGGGAGATAGGAGACATGTACAGCCTTCGGTCCTGACCTGGGCTCACCTGGGGAATGTGGGTGTGTGCAGGTCAGGACCAGGGCTTATCTAGTCCTGTCCAAGCTTGGAACAACATTGAATAAACACCCCTGGAAAGGTCCTGCTTGTTTCACCAGGAGCCACTGTCATGTTCATAAGATATGGTGGGTATCATCTTCTGTTTCTCTCCCAAGGCCATTCTCATATGGGGTGCAGCCAAAAATCCCATTTATGGTCCCCCATCAAGGAGCGCGGGTCTCTGCGCTCACCAGAGAGGTTGCTTCACAGGGTTCAGTTGCACTGGAAATCCAGGAATCCTGGCCCCAGGATAGATGGAGCCACCACAAGGGGATGATGTCAATGTACTGATTTTATCCTTCGTACAAGTGGTGACCTGTTTGAAAAGCAAAACAGCCCAGAACCGCTCTTTCAGCGGATTTTCCAGTGTGCTGGCCCTTTAAGGAGGTTGTAACAGGACACCTGAAGTCCTAAAGAAGTGTAGCTGAGGTTTCCATGTCTCTAAACTGGCTGGTGTTTTCTTTTTTTCTTTTCCCTCCTCCCCCTTTCCCTTCCTCCAGTCCCAGTTTAATTTGCTGAACAGCAGCATGGATCAGAGCATCGGGAGCCGAGCAGCCTCCACCAGCCCTTACAACTCTGAGCACACCTCCAATGTCCCAACGCATTCTCCCTACTCGCAGCCCAGCTCCACCTTCGACGCCATGTCCCCAGCTCCCATCATCCCCTCCAACACTGACTACCCTGGTCCCCACCACTTTGAGGTGACTTTCCAGCAATCCAGCACGGCCAAGTCAGCCACTTGGACAGTAAGTTGCATGTATTCTTGCCTTCTGTAGAGAGATGCATGTAAGCCATTGGCGAATGTTTGCAAGGAACCTGCGGGGAACCCTTGAATGTCTTGAGATTGCTTTGCAGAGGAGTGTACAACGCCTGTTTCTGTGCTGCAGCCGGTGCCCGGTCGTGGGCAGTCACATTCTGCTGACCCCAGGAGCATAGTACACTTGAGGTCTGTAGAGGCAATGAATGTAATTTCATCAAGATGAGCCAAATTTGGGAAAATCTGGGTATTTTTCAGGGATTTTTTTTTACCAGATACAACAATGACAGGTTATTTTCATAGATATGATTTCTTGCAATACATTATTATTAAATGGGTGATTCTGTCTTTAGGAGCCCTGACAATAATTTAACTTCTGTCAGGAGCATTTCACCCAGCAACGTAACATAGCAAGAAGGAACGTAGCCCCCCAAGAGCTGATAGACACCATGTATCTACGAGCTCTTCTTGCTCAACCCCCCAAAGCTCAGGTATTCAGTTCAAGACACAGCTCTTGCTGAGTGCCAGGAAGCCAATAAAAGAGTCTTTTAAACAGAGTAAGGGACATGGAAATTATTCAGTGAAGTGGGGGGCTGCTTTTCTTATAAATTCTTATTAATTCATATTAGAAGGGTTTTTATTTTGCCTAAGAGTAGTCCCTAATGAAAAAGGGGTTATAGTTATTTACTGATTTCGTAGATCAAAGGTCTTTCTCTTAAGACCCTCTGTCCCGGATGTTTGTTTGGAAATTAAATATTCATCGGCATCCCTCTAGCAATGTCCCAACAGAAATGCCCCATTGAGAAGTACATGGGAGGCAGATGACAGGCAGCTCTCATTTCTCTGGGAACAAGCCGAGAGGGCACAAACAGCAAGAAGAGACAACCGGCATAATAAAGGAGCCACAGGGATCCCTAGGAGCTATGATTTGACATTATCCACGGCAGCCCAGGAGCGATGGATCGGCCTGAGGCGCGATAATGACTTTTATGTCTGAATGCGGATGTGTTTAATTGCCATGACAGCCCTTTCAGCAGTGGACAAATAGCACCCGTGGATGCTTTGTGTGTGAGATACCTTCTGAAACCCACACAGGGGAATCTCCTCTGGCCACTAGTGCAGGCTGGAGTGGGGGGTCCACACCTTGCACTGCCTAGCAAGGGGCTGGCAAGGATGTGGTTAAGAGGCGATAGCTAACAGCTCCTACCTTGCTGTTTGTTTTGTAATTCTAGACAGCCCAGAGAGGAGACTAGCAGGGGTTATCTCCTCCCTGCCTGCCAGGTGAGCTGATGAGGTCCCGCGAGTCTGCTGAGCACTGTGCTGGAGCAAGGAGCCTTGGCTCCTGCTGTCTGGGACATGGCCAGCCTTCAGCACATATCCACTGCCCCTAAAAACTCTCCCATGGCAGTCAGATTCCAAAACACCAGGATGTGGGAGTCAGCCAAGGATAATGGGTCATTGGCCATTAATGTGAAGTAAAGCAAAGTCAGCTGGGCTGAGAGTGAGCTGAAGATGCAGCCTTTGGCAGCTGTTTTAAAACAACCAGAAAGCTTCTCTAACAAGCCAGAAAAATAGATCTGATTTTAAACAGATCATAAGTCAATCAACCAATCAGGCATTGTAGGTTAGCCTCATCAGCGTCCTCGCAGAGGAACAGGGACCGCAGTTCTGGGCAATGAGCGTGTGTAGGGGAGGGTGACAGGGGACATCTCTGTCCCTCAGAGATATTGGTTAAGAATGGGGTTCATCTCTTCATCAGGTCTGTGAATTAACTAAAGTCCTTGAGGGCAAGAAACAGCCCAAGTCCATTTTTCTTCCCTAGGAGGTAAAATGTAATTGGTTAAATGTAAAGGTCAACAGGGATTACACAGGTGACCAAGTTCCTCAGGCAAAGGGGTATTAAGGATAGTATAAGCTCCCAGATAGCAAGACAGGTGGATTAGTC